>JAULBM010267502.1:0-16613 GCA_032357055.1 Geukensia granosissima
GGTTCTCTCCGGGTACTCCGGCTTCCTCCACCAGTAAAACTGACCGCCGCGATATGACTGAAAAATTGTTGAAAGTGAGGTTAAAACCCAATCAAACAAACGAAACAAGCAGAATGTCTGTTGTTGCAATGGTTGAAACTATTCAATAAATGGTCGGTAATTCTGAAATGATTTATATTTTTGCTGAAATTTAAATAAGGTTTGTTCATTGAAATTTTTTTAACACATAACATTTTTACTGAATGATTGATTGTTGCCTGCGTAACGTCAAGCAGAATATGCCATCTTTATTGTATTGGGATGACATCATAAAATTCATACTTAATCGTGATATGTGCATATATAAATATACTATTGACCAATGTGTCGAAGATATGCTGGTCTTTCTATGCTGCTTACGTATTTCAAGAAATATAAGATAGGCATTAAAACAGAAAATAAAAACAAACCTTGAAAGGCATTTAAAACAGAAAAAACAAACCTTAAAGGATCAATAAAAAATTGTTTCTGATAAAGATTTCAAAAACTACAAAAAGTAAACTATCTTTTCCAAGTACCTGTGTTCAACTGATATAAGTTGTTTGTAATATGGTTACATTGTAAAATGGAGTTTTCGAAAAAATATTCTGAGAAGCGGAGTGGTCTCCACAAAAAAGTTAACTTTCTTTTTTCAAATACCTGTGTTCAACCAATATTGTTCTGCAATATGGGTATAATGGAGTTTTCGAAAATCTGCTGAGCACCGGAGTGGTCTAAGTGGCTACACACACATAGCCGACCCAGCGCAATCCCCAGGTGTCGGATATGGGTAGCCCTGTCTTTGGGGGCCGCCAGGTTTTAATACGCCAAGCCTGGTAGTGGATCATAGTAAGGCACGTGTGTGAAGAATGCCACGCTTCATGCACGTAAAAGATCCCTTTTGTAGATTTCTAAAAACAAAAGTCGATACAAAAGGCTGAATTTTTCGTCCCTACCCATCCCTCCCATTTACCAATGGCAGTCAAAATCCGTTGCCATGTAGTGTTCCTCAACCTACCCCTTTTTTTGGTGATTCTTGATGATTGTTGAACTTCTTTTCGTCCTGAATATGGATGAAGTATTTGCTACTGGATATTAACCAACCAACAAACAATCAATCAATCGATCGATCGATCGAAAATATGCAAAAATGCATATTTTTCCATTTCCAAGGGCTACTGCAAATCAAATTGACAAAATCATGTTCACTAAATAAATTCATTTAATGAAAATAACATTTTTGTCAAATTTAAGACGGAAGACAAGTAACTAAAGTTTAAAAAAAACTTGGTTTAATCTGAAAACTGGTATAAGCCAGTTAAAATATTTCCGATACAAAGCGTTCGAAAGAATCCTGTTTTCAATAAGTGATGAAGAATCCTGTTTTTAATAAGTGCTGAAAAATCCTGTTTTCAATAAGTGCTGCAGGCATAGATCAACAGTGCAGATATCATATTGCTAAGTATAACCGCTAGTTAGAATGTTAACAGGAATATACGTTAAAAGAGAAAAATGTGTCTAGAACTAGACATTCATTTACAATTACACCATTTATTGGTGCCAGCATAGACATGAATGGTAACATCGTTGCATCGAAGGAGGATCTTATGTATTTATAATACAAGCAATCTTTGTTAAGCTATATCAGAGATGATAATCATTTAAAATGTTATTCAAGCTTGAAAAACCTATTAACTTTTTAATTTTATATTTTGTTTAGAATATAAGGGTAATGCTCACTCTTTGGAATGGGCTTGCATTTTTGGCATTATCATAAGAGATACATTTGGCAACGAAAACCCAACAAGGGAGATAACTCATTTTTAAAGTAAAAACTTTATAAATTGTAGACAGTGTTTCATGTCACAGTGCAGAGTACAAGCAATTAATGGCTATTGAGGTATAATACTAAGTTGTTTCGAAAATTGATATAATTCTATAGTTGTATCACTTTTCAGGGCATTAGCACGATTCATAGGAAGATTGCTCCTTAAATGTTTAAGTATCTTTGAAACATGATTAGTGTTTAACAACTTTGGGTCATTTTTATTATCATTTTTATTGTAGTTCACAGAACACCTTTAAATTCCAGCCTCAATGACAATCCTTCAATCATCATTTATCATCCTGTGAACGATGATGATGGGCGTTTGGCTTACGGACAATATTCTATGGATTTGCCCAGAAGTAATGGGCCTTACCTTATGAACACTGTTCAAAACAATCAGCCATCTGGTGGACGAGTATTGCCAGTAGAAAATGAAAGTTTTCATTTAAGTTCTTTTGGACCTATACGCCCTTCTCGGTTATCTGAATCTTAAAAGGATATTTTTAGAAACGGACATTAAACATATTTTTTCACGTAAATGTGTGTTTCAAAGATTGTTTATAATTTTCAACATAGCATTGATTTCCATCAAAATCTCAAAAATGCCTTATTATTGCAAAGGAATTGTATAACTTAACAGAAGAACCAGCATCCTACGACCAGCAGAAATTTACCTTCCACCACATTAGTATATTTCCATAGTGATACATACATGTAATTAACCTAGCAAGGAGGCGTTTTGAAAAAGTGCTAGCCTAGCTATGGAAAAGTTTTGAAAAAGTGCTAGCCGTGTACTGGAGGCGTAATATTATACTTTATTATATTATACTTGAATAATATTATACTTTATGCAAATTTCTTATGTAATCCAGTTATTTCATTGGTACTTTAGGATGTGGTGTTTTGCAGTGTTTTTGTTTTGTTCCGCCCATCCCTATCAACGGGTAATAACTGTAACGTAGCAACGAAATTATCACCTTCTGGCATCGAAAATTGCCGACAAATATCACCCTGTCCGTCCGCAGTCTACCGACTACTAATTCACATCCATCTTTGCTTACAAACATTAAACGACAAGTCGTTTTGTTTTGTTTATATTCGACTGTTAAAAAATTGATCATGTATGATGTTACATTGTCGATGCCGTCGACGTTGTTGTCGCATGGTCTGTAAACGTGTAGCTTTTACACAATAACTTACTTTTCAATAAACCGATTCTTTTAATATTTGGGGGGCATTGATTTTTTGTACTACGTAAAGGTTCGTATTGGTTTTTTGTGGTCTGGTCCAAACCATTTTTATTGAGAAGCGACTAAGAGAGGGTCATTTTTTTTATCAATTTTGATTGGGTTTCTCTCTCTCTCTCTCTTTTCTCTCTATCTTGCATCAACAAAACCAGAACAGATCAATACATTCAGTATAATAAAAAATACTGCCTTTAGATGGGAGTGTTATGGTAGATTAACACACTTACAAAAAATATCACACTCAGAACAGTTATCACCCTCAACTCGTCTCGGGTGATATTTTTTCTTCATGTGATTTTTTCTTCGTGTGGTAATCTACCGTAACACCCGCACCTAAAAACAGTATGTTTATAATGCTACTCTAGCACTTGATTCGAGGAAGAGTGATACAGATAGTAACTGCAAAATATTCTTGAATGTACCTTAATCTTTAATGGCAGACAAAGTGCAATAAATTCAACAATTAAGATTTTAGAAATAAATTAATATGAAGACTAGACTCCCCTTACCGTTTGATAGTTTTCTTGTTGTCAAATATACATAGTTTTCCTTCTTTTTTAGAATTTTTTTTTCTGTTCATTGAAAAAATCATATTGAAATTATGAAGCTAAATGAAAAAGACATCTGTCATTTAAATAGATGCAACCCACCTTGACCTAACAGAATCAGCCATATTTGTTCATTACAACAAACTGGTGGTCGCTGAGGGTCCCTACGAAATCCACGAAAATTACTAGTTTAAACAATTAAAGATTACCTATATGTAAACAAATATAACAACAACTGTTTTATATCATGGGTTTATTGATAAACAAAAACACGACTCTTGGTTCCATTATCCAATTTTGCAACCTTTTATTATAATGGCAATGTCGTCGTTGTTTGTTGTTTGCTCTGTTTTAAATATAAAAGGGTTTGTAAGTCCTAAAAATGTCATTTGTGGAGTATGGGAGAAATTTTAATTTTCGACAGATTTTACTCAGATGTATTCCATTGGATTCCTATCAGAGAGGTTTTTGAGACTTTTTTGTAGCATTGACCTTTTTTTACATACATGTAAAGTCGTCGAATGTGATTGTGCATGTAGTGAGAACTTTTTTCCATCTGGATATGATGAGGTTTTTCATTCCATTTGTCTAAATGACAGCTTTTAGTAGTTTTTGACAGATTTGACTCAAATTGGAAACGCTTTTGATAAAATGGGTTCAAACGGCGAAAAAGACAATTTTGTTTGATTACAAAACTAATGTTTTAATACACGTTAAATTTAATCCCTATGAAAAATGTAGCAAAAGGCTTTAAAATGGTTTTTGATCCAGTGATATAATTGTGTTCAGCACTTTACAATGTCCAGCAGATGAAATTATCCAGCAGCAAACTGTGTTTTTACTTACCCTTATACTTAATAATTCAGCTTCCCAATCTTATCATGTTGTTTTCTGCGCTTGTGAAGCACCACAGTTCAATAGGTTGTGTTGTTCGTTGTATTTATTTCTCCTGTTATATTATAATTAGTAACAGTACAAATAGTAAAATAGTTTACATTGCATTTTATTAATCAACATCTTTGGAAAGTTATTAAAAGCTTATTAAGATGATTTGACATTATGTGGTTCTCAGATAATTTGGCACTGTTTTTATCTTTATGAATAACAAATGTTAAGGTAGGTTCCTTAAAATTTTAAGGATCAGGTAGTGCCAAATAGTGAAAGGAAGTTTTCCTGTGGTTTTAAAATAACCTTGGATAAATCAAAATCCTTATGATGAGTATACCTAACAATGGTAATTCCAAGTATTATTAGAAGAAAAAAAATCTTGTTCGAAAGACAAGATAATAGCTTTTCTCTGCTAATGGGATAAACTGAATCTAACAATGTTTGGTAATAAACAATGTATTTCAAAATACTAATATCACTTTGATGAACTAAAAATAATCCAAAAATTATATTATTCCACAACTGACATATCCCTTGACTATGTAACCGGTCCACGACATGACTTTGAAGCATATTGTGCTGGAATAAATTATAGAAGAATAAGTGAATGTTCTGTCAATAATTCGATGATATGGTTAAATTCAGATTTTAGAATAGATAGTTTTTATTTTGCCAAACGGCATTATGACAAAAGTATTCTTTAAGTCAAATATTTGTTAAACTATAACAATGAGTTTTATTCAAATGAAGGTGTTAAAAGTATAATTAATTGATTTATAATTTGCAGTTTTTTGGTATGGTAAAAACATTTACACAAAAATGTAAAAATTTCAGTAATTCAGAGAATAGGGAATCTGATGGTTTCCTGAATGAACTACCTCTTATTAGAGATTAATTATCTAAAAATATTTACAACAAATTCAGAAACCTTAGTTTAGATGGATATAACAGAAATAACTGGAATCAAATAATGGTTCACTCACTTAGAAGGATATATTGATTCAGAAGATTTAGAAAATATTTTGTCAGTAACATTTTGTACAACAAATGATATAAAACTGAGAAACTTTCAATTTCAACTAGTTCGTATAATTTTAACATCTTCGTATAATTTTACCATCAATAAACTATTTAATTACATTTGGTTTTGTATCATCAAAACTTTGTAGATTCTGTAAGGAAAAAGTTGATTCAATACACCATTATATTAGGAAATGTTCCAAAGTACAGGCATTCTGATTTGTATTTGTTGGATTAGCACTGTTGGTGTTAGTCTGTATTATAACACTAAAAATGCAATTTTGGGTGTTACTTTAAATGCAGAGCAAGTTTAAATCCAAATTCATTCTTTTTTGCAGAAACTCAATACACTGTTGTAAATGGGTAAAATGCACTACTCATCTTTAACAATTTTATTCTAAAAAAGAATGTCGAAAACGAATTGAAAGACAGAATGCGTTACTTTCAGATAAGCTACATAAGCGCTATGAAAAGTGGAGTATTCTTACTACTAAGCTCATCATATAAAACTATTTAAGTAAAAGTACTAGTATTGTAAAAGCAATGAAGGTTGTATTTTTTTTTTTTTTTGTTTTGTGTCAGTATTTTCATTAGTTTTGTCTGTGGTTGTCTTGATAATAAGCATTTTCAATTAAATTATAAAAAAATAAAAATTGACACAGTTTGTTATATAAATTTCTTAAATATGATTTATTATTATAATTCACGACTAATTTATCTTTATTAAGGTAATATTGATATTATTCGGTTTTGATGCATACACGAATGTACTAATTTCCAAATAAGTGGTCGAATGGTTATGTATTCAGTACAGTAACTTCAATTCAATATTTATGTTGATTTTAGATGTAATATGAAATAAACAAATTTTCATTATATGGAATGTTATTTATTGGTTGGCATTTATAGATGTGATGTTAAGAACTGGGAAAGACAACCATCTCACCACACTCCCCCCCAGAAAAATGAAAATACTTGTACAAAGGAATACATACTAGTATACAAACGGAGTTCAAATTGAAAAATTGCAACGAATTTTGATCACTAACTAGCTCTATTTGACGTATTACATTATGGCAACGTCGTCGCCTACTTTTCCTTGTATTGCACATGCGGACATATTTTCCCCTGCATTTTGCTGCCTCTTTCGATTTGTTTTCGATGTGAGTACTTATTTTTCTTTTGTTTAGATCTTGGGCTTCACATGTTTGGATTAAATGCTGATGATGAAATTAAATCCCTGAAACACGTTACCAGCATAATCAAATTTTCCATATTTGAACAACATTTGTAAATTAGTATTTTGAAACCACTAGGTTGATGCAACTGCTGGTGGATCGGAGGTCCCCGAAAGTATACGCCAGCCCAGTCGTCAGATTTGTTTTACATGGATTTTACCATATATTGTTTTATAAATTTAAATTCTAAAACCACCACCTAACAAAGGAGACTTTATTCCTTCTATTGAAAATGGTAGATGGGTTCCCGCTGGGTTTTGCTGCCTATTCTGGTTTGTTTTGGATATGAGTGCTTATTTTTACTTTGTTTGGATATTGGGCTTTCCATGTTTTGGATTCAATGCTGCTCATGAATGGTTTGTTCCTCCTTGAAACAAATGTTAAGCATAATAAAAATTCCTATTTTTTTTTTCGACATTGGTAAATTTGAAATATGGAGCGGGATTGATTTTGTGGTTCCAGCTTCAGTTGTCCTTTAATGAACATCCAATTTTAATGGTGTGTTCTAATGGTGTTCCTTTCCAAAGAAAAAGCGGAAGAAAATCGAAGGGCAAGACAAAAGGGGATAGCCGACAGACAGTAATCTTAAAATGGATTTCTTCCGCTATGTCAAGCTACTTGCCGTTTTTGAGTAAAAAAAGAGGTGAATATTAGCCATGCCCTAATTTTTGTAAGTTTTTTGTTTGACATCCAATTTTAACGGTTTGTTTTTCATTTGAATCCTTTAATGTCTATTTTAAGTAATTTTTATCAAGCTTTATTTGTAAGATGAAGGTGTTGAAAGTGCCCAAATGTGATGTTTTGAGGTATGGAAAAATTTATATGGATTTTCTTCTCAATATTATATCTTACAGAAGTATATTAACAAATCTGTTATTTTTTTTTTTTAGATAATCTGGGTCACACATAGCAAACGATGCATTTTGACTCTTTTGATTTGATTGGTTTTTTATTGATTTCTTATTAGATCGAGAACAAATGTTATGACAAAATATTTCGTAGCATTGTCGTTATTACATAAAAGGAGTCGAATGGACTAAATGCGATTTTCAGTGATGACAATTTTGTTATTTTTCATCTGATTTTGATGTTTATTATTATTATTATTATTATTATTATTATTTGAATCGTCTCATTCAGAGGTTTCGGTTGTACGGCTACGTATTTTCACTATTTATTACAGTTTTCGGGATAAAATGGTAAACGGGTTAAAACGTGTAATTTTACATCATTTTTAGAGGTATGGAAAGGTTAACTATTCATAAGATTTAATAAAAGTGTGTCTTTGCATTCCTCTGATTGAGTGCTTTCCGTAATTTTCAGCATATTCTTTTTTATTTACTGTTATTTTTTTTTTGCGATATGCAAATCGACGCATTTTGCCGATCTTGAAACGTCGATATTTTTGTTATTCATCCGATTTGTTTGTTTAAAATGAATACTTGTACGTAAAAGAACAAATGTTACCCAAGCATTTTTGATATCATTGACCGTTTGTACATGTATTTAAAAGGGATCAAAGCGGCTAAAAGCCAATTTGCACTTTAATCTGATTAATCATCATAATCTCTCCACACTTCCTAAAGTGTTCATTAGAAAAACTTATCAGGCTGTGGTCCTCTTATGCTGCGCTTGCGAAAAATCACAGTTTGTAGCTGTTTGGCAACTGACGTATCACCCTGTTGGATTTTTCTCAGTTCCTCATAATAAAATGGATTTCATGCACTTATCATTGCAGAAGATTTCGAAAGTTTTTTGTTTGCCATCCAATTTAATGGTTTGTTTTTCATTTAATTCCTTTGAGTCTACTCTAAGTATTTTTATCAATATAAAAGTATGAGATGTGGCATGATTGTCCATGAGACAGCCACCCACCAAGTGACAGTAAAATTTTAGCCTCTACAGGTCCCATTTTGGCCTTCAACAATGAACCAGAGTCCATAACATAACGGAAGCTGTAAAAAAGGCCCCGAAATGCAAATTGTGAAACTATACATAAAACACGACAATCGACCTAATCTACAGCAAAAATGGTGAACATATAACAATAAATGAATAACAAAACAAAACAACAACAACCATTGGGCTACAGGTTCCTGGCTGGGGACAGGCACATTATTATGTGGCGGGTTAAACCGGTTGGTGAGCGCTCAACCCTCCCCTAACCTGGGACAGTGGTGTGACAAAACAACAATAAGCATTGTTTGTAAGATGAAGGTGTTGAAGGGGTCATGCAAATGTAATGTTTTGAGGTATGGAAAATTTATATGGATATTCTTCTCAATATGATATCTTACAGAAGTATATCAAAAGATCTTTTAATTTTTTCTACATGGTTTGGGTCAAACATGCAAAACGATGCATTTTTGACCCTTTAACTTATCTGATTTGATTGGTGTTTTAGATCGGGAACAAATGTTATGACAAAATATTTTTGTAGCATTGGTCGTTATTACATAAAAGGAGTCGAAGAGACTAAAATGCGATTTTCAATGATGACAATTTTGTTAATTTTCATCTGATTTTGATGATAATAAAACGGATTCTGGACGAATGGAATTACATGCGGCTGGAGGATCTCATCACGGTATCTGGCGGCTGTCAAATTTCCATTACGAGTTGTAACGCTGTTCTTCCAGTTCTTGTGATGCCTCCCTCCACACACCATGACGCTACCTCCGCCAAATGCGGGACGTTCGATCACGCATGGATTTTAGAACCTCTCCCAAGGGTAACGGCAAGCTCTAAATCGGCCGTCATGACTGTCCAATTGGAATCGGGACTCGTCAGTAAAGAGAATGGTGTTCCAGTCTTGTAATCGAAACCGTAAATGACGTCTGACTAATGCAAGTCTGGCAACACGATGTCGTGGCTGTAAAACTGGGCGAATTGCCGGACGTCTTGAACGGATGTTGTGTTCACGCAGACGGTTTCGGACAGTTCTTGAAACTGATTGGTCGAAGTCCCGGGATAGTCCTTGCAGTTAAACTTGCGTCTGGAACCGATTCCATAGATGGGTCAATCGGATGTGGTTTCCTGACGTTGCGTCGTAACCCTCGGACGTCCTGTTCGTGGAAAGTCGGAAACGTTGTTTTGCTGGTTGTAGCGTCTCCATAATGACAGTATTGTGTTTCTGTGAAAACCAAAGTGTTGGGCAACGTCTGCTTGGCTTCTTCCAGATTGCAGAATTCCAATTGCGCGATTGCGTTCATCTTGAGAGAGCCGTGGCATCAGGAAAATGGATAATGTATCAGGATAAAGATGATTTTCTTTATATGTAAGGTGCAGACAAACCATCTAAAGGAAAATGAATCGCCAAATGCATAAAGACGTAAACTGAAGTCAGAAAAGGCGAAAATATGGAATACCCCGATGACACTTGAAAAAATCGTGCAAAACTTATTGGAGCCTTTCGAATAGATAAAAACACCATTTAAATGCAACAATCAAAGATATATTTTAATGAAATAATTGTAGAATAAAAACTTTTAAAATTTTATAGGATGCACAGTTTCTTTTTTACATGAGTATATGTGGATGCATATTTAACGCTTATCTATGTAACATGCCTGCAAAAGGCGGTCTTAAACAAAAAAAGATATGGGTATATCCATATCAAGAGATACTCGATCTGTTTTGTGAATATACACAATATCGACCAATCCTCAATGCAGTCTGTTTAATCTATTATTAAATTGAGAAGACCTGAAGTTTCAGACAAGATATGTCCCCCTAATACAAAAAAATTGTCCGGACTAGACTACTCCTCCCGTGTTTGTGGACCGATTGGGCTGAAACTTTGCAAAGCGTTTATGGTCAAAGTCTAGTTGTGATACTTGGACTCGGTTTTCAAAATGGCCACCGACCTACTTTTTTCAACGTTGACCGATTTGAACGAAATTCCATATTCTCTGGCTATACTTGACCTTCTATGAACGACTCCGGTAGGGAGACTACATGTTTACCGAACATAATTTTTTTATTTGTATATGTAGTCATGATGCCCTTAATTGATATCTTAATTGAATGCCAGAATAGTGCTGATGAAGCATTGATATGAGAAGTTTTTTTTAAATTCATGCTCTAATGAGTACTTGTTTAACTTGAATTGTATATGTATATTTTGCTACCTAAAAGTGAATAACTAAAAAGTAAACTTGATAACTGAGCTTTGAAATGGTGGTAGTCTGTCTTGCCTACAAAGGGATGAAGATGATGAAAAGTTTCATATCTTAATTTCAGCTCATGAAAGGTTACCTACAAAATGAAAGAAAAGGTTACTCACCACCCTTTCATCAGTGACATATCCAAACTTAAAATCAAAGACAATAAAGCGGAGAAGCTATAAAGTGCCAACTCCAAACACTCTATGGCACTTAGATGGTCATATGAAACTCATTAGGCAAGTAAAATTTTAATACTGGGCCAATGTTAACGAAAGTACATGTATCCTAAGATATGTCCTAGGAGATGGCTTAGGACATGATTTAGGATAGTCTTAGGACTGTCTTAGGATATATGTAAGGATGTAAAACATAGCTGTCTTAGGACTGTCCTAGCTGGGACCAGCTTGGGGCTATCCTAAGACTATTTTACTGTTTGTTTAACAGTGATATAATTAAACAAAGGATATAGTTGATGTGTCCTTCACGTGGAATATGCACATAATGATGTAATAATTTTGCACTAACACAAACAAAATATATTCTTTGTAAATGCAAAATAATGGTCAACATTCTATTATTAGCAATAAATAAAAATAATTTTAAGCACTTATATAAGTCAATAATATATTAAATATGGTAAATAACTGACCTTAAACTTTTAATGTCACTTTTAAAAAATCGCTGGTACAATATGTGTGCTTTGGCTTGTTTGATCACTCTATAAAAGTATTTATATGTACAGGAATTTTATTTTTCAACACTAATAAGAATTTCAACATGAGCAATAAGGTTTAAAGGAACCCTAATTTTACAGTCAGATATCCGCAATTATTAAGCACAAGAATATCATATCTAGCAAATATTTTCTATTTTTTTCTTACTTCATCATCTTCTCGTAAACATTATGAAAGTGGCAATATGTGTTGTTTTGATATTAAGAATATTGAATATGTCCTAAATCTATCCTAAATGTTAGTACTATCTTTATTATAACACCTATTTTGGTATACTAGGTTTAGGACAAAATTTAGTACATATCCTACTTTAGGAAACTTTCGTTAACATAACTTAAGACAAAGATATGTCCTAAGACCATCCTTAAGACAGCTTCGTTAACACAGCCCCAGGTTCATATATAGACCATCCGACATTAGGTAACATTGAATAATAGTTGAATCTGGTACAATTATGGTTAACTAACTTGAATGAGAGAGAATCAAGCTCCCAACTCTGACCTGTATATATATCGTTTACTATGTAATAAGTATAACATAACTGTTTTTATGTTTCCGTGACAATTTCATCTATATCATGTATTAGATATTTTTGAATAGTTTTGTTACTTCACATTTTCAACAAATGCTAACCATTTTCTTCTTTAAAGGTCTTTAAACTTAGTTATTCAATATATGTGGAATTTTTTATCTGTTATAATGACATTTGACATCACTTACGCAAACCACTGGTGACAGATTTCAGGTCTCCGCTTTCCAGGAACATTTTGAGATGAGAAAGGCTCATGATTTTTTTTGAAAATAGCAAATAATATTATTCGCTTCGAGTTGTATTTAATCCTGAAAGCATTATTGGTTAAAAACATTCACAGAAACAGTTTTAAGTCATTACCATGTGTTTGAAGTAACTTGAAAGTTAGTGTAATATCAATCACATAAAATTTAGTAAATACTATAAGAATTGAATGCGTGAGTTTTTAGTTTCATAAGTGTCTAAAAGCGTGGACCATGTGCACATTTGGCACTTCATTAAACATGTGCTTCTGTCCATGCTTTCTATCTCATAAAACTAATAATAAGTCATGCATTCAATTATTTATTGTGTCAAATAAGATTACCCTAAAATGGCTCAGTCGAGGAAAAAATCATTCAATTCGAAGTTTGATGGAATATTTACAAATCAGTTCTAAAAAATTATCCATTTAGTTTAGTTTACAATGTAGGAACATTTAGCATGATTATAGATGTTAGATCACTTTGCTAAGACTTCGGTCACATGTCTAAATGAATATAATAATTTTGCAATTATTTGGTAGATACTGCTGACTGGGTAATGATAGGTTATGAATCGGTACCAACTAAAGCCATTGGTATTCATATGGACAATTGTTGTACCTTGGGACAGTAATTCTACTTTTATTCCCCTCATATCACATATCAGTATGCTTGGGTCAGCATCTAAATATAAGTGTTTACATTGTTTTGTTTTACAGATGGGGAATAACTACACATGGATGCATTAATGGCTATTCAAGACTGAATGTATACCTAAATGCTTCAACCAACAACAAAGCCACAACAGTTTTCCAACTATTTGTTACTGCAACACTTCAATATGGTCTTCCTGCATCGGTAAGATCAGACCATGGTGTAGAAAATAGACACGTGGCCCTGTTCATGAATTTGGTTTCAGATGCTCAACAACGTCATTACACTGGTCGCTCTGCCCACACACAAGTTACAGGATGGTTTTATGCTTTATTTTATCAAATGGAGGATGATAGCAAGTTGGACATTAACAATTAAAATGAGATTAAAGTACTACACCTTGTTTATCTGCAAGTGATAAACAACCGTCTCTCGGTTTTTAAGGAGGGTTGGAATAACCATTCAATTAGAACTGTAGGTAACCAAACTCCAGAACAGTTGTGGATGCTAGGTACAATAGAGAATGACTAGTTGACATTTCCCAAAGGAATGTTTTCGCTAGTTGAAGAATTCTGGCCGGAACTTTTTATGCCCGGAACAAATGAGCACTTACATATGCTGACATCAGATAAACTATTTTTTGATGTTTCAATATTTTACTGAAAAACCTTGTTGAATTTTCAGATCATTGCTTTATATCAGTAGCAATAAATGTAATATACAAAGAGAGATAACTCTAGATAAGAAAGAGAATCTTCTACCAGGTTCATATCAATGGTATCAAAACCAAAAAGATAATTTTTTAGATGCACTGATAGAACAGGACTCTGTTAATAACATGGTTGAATTAATAGTATTATTTGATAATAATGACTTTACCAACATAGATATTTGGTTGAGAAAACAAATGATATTTTTTTCTCCTATGGTAATGCGCATTTTCACACGGCTCGCCTAGGTGGTTAAAAATAATATAATTGTCTAGCCCATTAAATTCAGAAAAATTCAATCAGTCGGTACTAAGTTTATGACCCGAGATAAGTTATATTGAAGCCTTATATGGAAATGTAAACAAGCTTGAATGTTAAATCTTAATGTTAACTTTTTCGAGCCTGGAAATCGTGTAATTCACTCGAAACTGACATTGAATCTATATATAAAGGCTGCATCTAAAACACTGAAATTTAAGAAAATACGTAATTCAACTATCAAATTAAAAAGGGCACATCCAAAACAACCCTGGATGTCTAATAATTGCCTCTTGATGCGAAAAGAAGTTAGATCTAAGGGAAAAAGATTACAAAAATGTCCAAATAATTTCTGGCTTAGACAGAACTACTGTGCTATGTTGAAACAATAAAATAAACTCAAAAAGGCTTTTTATAATGGGTTCATCTCACAAATTAATTCACTGGATTCTAAAGACTCCAAGACTTTTATTGGAAATTAATAAATAAGGTTAAAAATAATAATAACCAATCAAAACAACCTATTGAAAATACATAAAAGGTAAATTATTATAAATCTCTCTTAAATTTAGTCCAAAATAAAAGTACAAATATCCCAGATATTGACGAACAAGAAAAACAAGATAATTGAATTAAAGATAGTTGCAATTGAATTAAAGATAGTTGCAATTAATTAAAGATATCTTCAAATGAATTCAAGAAAGGCACAATTCAATTATACATATCTTCAAATGAATTGAAGATGTCTTTAATTTAATTATACCTTTCTTCAATTATTTGAAGATATCTTCAAATGAATTAAAAATATCTTTAATTATTTGAAGATATCATTAATTTATTTGAAGGTATATTTAATGTATTTGAAGATATCTTCAAATAATTGTCCCTATCTTCAATTATTTATAGATAGGTACAATTATTTGAAAATAATTTAATTTGGCGTTCCATAGACGTGTGTGACATTTGTCAATCATGAAATGATTATCGTAACAAAGAAATCATCAAATATATACCAAACTTAGACCAAAGATTGTGCCTTTGAAATATACGGATTCACCAATTTCTGTCATTGTTCGTTAGTTTTTACTACACCATGTGCACGCTCATAAAAGAGTATGATATGTGAATAACTCACATTGGCATTTGCTTTGAATCTACAGCTTTAAATTATGCTCCAGCTGATAATAAATTAAATTTATTTTACTGTGTTTGTTCTTTTTTAAAAATATTTTCTCCTTAATTAGATTTTTATAATTGTTTATTATACTATACTAAACGTCGAAAGATTCGCACGTATCATTTCAATTGTTATTTTTTAAAGTCAAACAGAACATCTTACACAACAGATATGTATTTGCAACTCTTAAAATTACTATTGGTTCCGTTGATACCTTAAATTTTGTTTTTTCATAAGTCATTACTTAGATATCAAAACTATGAATTTTATTTCAATCATTTTACGCTATACATGTTTGTCTCTGAGTATACATTCTCAAAAAATAATCAAACGTTAATGCCAGGAAGAAGGAAACATAAATGCTAGTAAGAAGGAAACATAAATGCGAGTAAGAAGCAAAAACCTCAGATAAACCCTTAATGTAATTTTAAAAAGGTCACGTTTGATTTTGTTTTAGTTTTGATACGTTGCAGTTGCCACGGAATCATGCATTCATGAGAGGCGGAGAAAATGAATGAACTACTGGAAATATGCCGGTTTCTGTTTTTTATTTTTTTTGGGGGGGCGTGAAATTTTTGATATTACTTTCAATTTTGCATAATTTTTAAATAATAAAGGAAATATTTTCATCGTGCGTGAAATAAATTTTTTTTCACAAAGTAGGTTCCATGTAATGTGCCATCCGCACGTTGAAATTACAAAAATAAAAAAAATTGTCACCAGATTTTTAGCTTTTCTCTTTTCAAAGAAAAGCGTAAGGTTTTGATGTTAGATAGGTGTGTTAGCGCGCCAAAATCAATGGAGAAAATGCCGAATTTGCTTATTTCACCCTTTCAATGGAAATTGTCATTTTTTTACCTTTGACTCAACATTAAAAAAATCTGCACATTTTCATTTTGCAAATGACATATTATAAAAACACTCTTTTATATCTTTTTGTTGACACGTTTCATTCCTTGAGAATACAAAACCAAACATTTTTGTCATTTTTTTTGTCTCAACAGTACCAACTTTAGAGGTTGATTTAAGCCAAATGTATTCTTCATTTTGAAATATGATAAAGAAAATTAAAAATCAACACTAAATGGTGGATTAGTATGGACTCTGGTTCATTGTTTAAAGCCATAGTTGGACCTGTAGCAGTTAAAATTCTACTGTCACTTGGTGGGTGGCTGTCTCATGGACAATCACGTCACATCTCCCATTATTATATTATTAAATTAAGACAAATTTTCTGTTTTCATTTTGGTGACTATTTTTTAGGGATAAGCAGCCAGAAATAATTGATGGTACAAAATCGTAAAATTCATGTCTTAACCTTTGACCCCAAATATAAAAGTTGTAACCAGTTTT
>JAULBM010267611.1:0-27285 GCA_032357055.1 Geukensia granosissima
CTATCTCAGTGCACTTTTAGATGATGCTTCAGAGGGCAGCATGGAGCTGGGAGAAGAAGGCATGGTGCAGCGCCATGTTAAAAACAGCCAGGGAATCCACTATGTTCCAAAGTAAATTGTTTCATTTCAAAGTCGTCCCATTGTAAACCTGTCCTACCGTCAACTAGCTCCATTGTTATTTAGATTAGACAATGTCAAACAAGTGGTTGTGAATGAGACTGACCACTAAAGCAAACCTTGATGTTTCTCTAAACAAGGATGTGACAAATACTGGTACTGAAAGGTGTGAAAGGATTAATGATATATAACACTTGACATGCTTATGTGCTACTGTTAACTTTTAAGGCACATGTTTAGAAAATGTCGACACCAAACAAAACGATAATTTTAATTGTTTACTGAAAAAATAAAGGTAAATTCTAATCAAATTATAATTACTTTGGTTGGGAACGAGTTTACAGTGGAACAAGTTTACAGTGGAACGAGTTTGCAATGGGGCGATTTTACAATGGAACAAGTGTGACTGGGACTAGTTTACATTGGAACAAGTTTGCATATTTTGGGACAAGTTTACATTGGAACGAGTTTACCTGATACCAGCATTCAAAATGTTAACAGGTATGCATATTCTGGAACTTTTTCAGTAATTGATTTGATTTTATTAGGTCTCCAGGTATTTTTTTCTTAAATTAATCAAAAGTCCAACAGATTGCAACGTAAGCTTAGCCGAAGTTGTAAATCAAGGAAAATAATGTTAGTGTCTGGCTTCATCGGGTTACCTCAAATTGTCGTTAACTGACATCAGCGACTTTTGAAGTTCGGCTAACATATCTTTTTCCTCATTTTTAGATGATGGTTCACCATTTGACAAATCAGTAAACACTTTGGTAACACTGGCCCTGAGTTTTTGCGTTAGTTTTATTGTGTGAATTAATTTTTCTGCTTCTTGGTCTGCCATTTTGATGTTTATAAATTTTTCTTAGAGAAAGACGAAGAATTTAGAAAAGTACCGATGAGGTAAAAGCGCGGGAATTAACTAAAGTGAGAAAACTAGACGGACGGATTTTTCCGGAAATTAACTTGAACTCATCCTGATAAATATTTTTTATATATATTCGTTTGATATCTATGTAATTTTTCGTAATGTGATGTAAAAAGTATGGAAAATGCCATCTTATCCATAGCTCTCCATAAAAGGAATTCGAAGATACAAAAGGGGCAAAAAATTTCCAAACACATTTGAAAATATCTCTCCTTTAAAACAACCGATATTATAGATTTCTCAATACTAAAAGATTGATTTTAAAATATTTTAATGCATCAATCTTTGAAAAACATTTTTATATACTGTTAAAAAGGTGAATTTACTTTTATTATAATTTTATGCAGATTTTTTATAATAAATAATAATGAAAAATGTGCAACATCAAAACAAGTTCCTCTTAACATCAAATTTTTCATCAATTTTGATTTTATAAGGACTTTAAAGTAAAACATGTTGGGAAGGTTGCATTAAATATGAAAATGAAACAATATGGGTTGAATGTAAGGGTTATTGCACTCCAAACTATATACATGAGAAAAACAGGGAACGAATTTAAAAATCTTGAGGTCTCCACAAGGCCTTCAACAAGGGTAGAATACCACATCTTGTGAAAGCTCTTCATTTTTTTTTAAAATCACCCCAAATAAAAAATGTTGTATGCATACCTGTTATTGAATTAGCAAAAATAATATCATGAATATGTAAGGAAATATTAATAATTTACAATCTCCATATTATGGTAGAAAGAATTGATAACAGTTAAACTATTAAAAAAAACATAATACACTGCTGACTCGGAGAAAGCAATAAGGAATTGCACTGTTTTATTTCTCACAAACAAAACATTTTCCAATAAACATAATTTTTTGCAAGAAATCATTGGGTAAAAGGTGCATAAAATTTTAAGTAAAAAAATTAAGAAAAAAAATTCTTTCTTTTTCAAAATTATATAAATGTGGTGAAGTAACAAAATAAATATACTGTTTAGTTTGTTGGTATAACCATCAAAGTTCATTTGGCAAAAAATTAATTTTTTAATATAATCCTTATTATTCATTTTTGAATAAAAAATAAGATTTATGTGATTATTCAACTCATATTGGTAAAATTCATTATGAGCATAACTTTTTAATGAACAATATAAATATAGGTGATGTGGCATGATTGTCCATGAGACAGTGAACAACCAAATGGCTTTCAAATTTAAACTTCTATAGGTCCCATTAAGGCTTTCAATAATGAACCAGAGCCCATACCATAATGAATTAAGCTGTAAAAGGCTCCCAAAATACAAAATTTGATGACCATCATCATATACTATTGAAAAAATCTCTGAACAAATGACAATATCAATGACTGTTTAAACAAAGACAACCACTGAACTATCAGATGCCTCTTAATTAACAGTTAAGAATCCAATCCTAAACTTGATATTTTCTCATTCCTTGAAAGTTGACAAATTGTAGACTCTTAACCCAATTGTCATCCCCTGGAGTGAGACTACCCCCTCATATATAAAGTATAATTTTATCTCAAAAAACAATTTGGATCCCCATTTTTTTCTCAATCCTAAACCATTTATTTTTTTTATTCTGCATAAGACAAGTTACATGAAACCTTAATCTTAGGAGGTTATCTTCTAGTTTGGCTATCCTGTCAAATCTGAAGACCAAAGATATTTAGAAATCTTCATATCCCCACCCTTACAGTATATTTCTCTTTGTTCTACATGCCACGCCAAGTCTGTTGTTTAATCCCCTAGGTTATCTCTGTTTGGCTACTCCCTCAAATCTGGAATCATTTTAGTTATCTCAAAATCAGTTCAGATTCTCACTCTCCACCTTAAAAGCAAATATTCTTATTCTTGATCAGTTCATGAGAAGGCTAGTTGTCAAGTCAACCAACAGTATCATGTCCCATGGTAAACAACACTCTCATACATATATGCACAACAGGTTAACCAGGTCATATCTTGTCCTTCTGTGTTTGTTTTTGTACCAAGTCAGGCTAACCAGGTCAAATGTTGTTCTACCATATTTGGTTTTGTACCAAGTCAGGCTATCCAGGTCACCTATTGTTCTTCTGAGTTTGTCTTTGTACTAAGTCAGGCTAACAAGGTCATATGTTGTTCTGTGTTTGTTTTTGTATTAAGTCAGGCTAACTAGGTCATATGTTGATCTATGTGTTTATTTTTGTACCAAGGCAGGCAAACTAGGTCATATGTTGTTCTTCTGTTTTTATTTTTGTACCAAGTCAGGCTTACCAGGTCAGATGTTGTTCTTTTGTTTTTGTCTTTGTACCAAGTCTTATGTTGTTCTTTTGTGTTTGTTTGTACCAAGTCAGGCTAACCAGGTCATATGTTGTTCTTCTGTGTTTGTACCAGGTCATATGTTGTTCTTCTGTGTTTGTTTTTGTACCAAGTCAGGCTTACCAGGTCATATGTTGTTCTTCTGTGTTTATTTTTGTACCAAGTCAGGCTAAGCAGGTCATATGTTGTTCTCTTTTTTTGTTTTTGTACCAAGTATTATGTTGTTCTTCTGTGTTTGTTTCTGTACGAAGTCCGGCTTACCAGGTCATATGTTGTTCTTTGTGTTTATTTTTGTACGAAGTCAGGCTTACCAGATCATATGTTGTTCTTCTGTGTTTATTTTTGTACCAAGTCACGCTAACCAGGTCATATGTTGTTCTTTTGTTTTTGTCTTTGTTCCAAGTCTTATGTTGTTCTTTTGTGTTTGTTCGTACCAATTCAGGCTAACCAGGTCATATGTTGTTCTTCTGTGTTTGTACTAAGTCAGGCTAACCAGTTCATGTGTTGTTCTGTTGTGTTTGATTTTGTACCAAGTCAGGCTAACCAGGTCATATGTTGTTCTTTTGTTTTTGTCTTTGTTCCAAGTCTTATGTTGTTCTTTTGTGTTTGTTCATACCAAGTCATGCAAACCAGGTCATATGTTGTTCTTCTGTGTTTGTACTAAGTCAGGCTAACCAGGTCATGTGTTGTTCTGTTGTGTTTGATTTTGTACCAATTCAGGCTAACCAGGTCATGTGTTGTTCTGTTGTGTTTGATTTTGTACCAAGTCAGGCTAACCAGGTCATATGTTTTTCTTCTGTGTTTGTTTGTACCAAGTCATGCTAACCAGGTCATATGTTGTTTTTCTGTGTTTGTTTGAACCAAGTCAGGCTAACCAGATCATATGTTGTTCTTCTGTATTTATTTTTGTAAAAAGTCAGGCTAACCAGGTCATATGTTGTTCTTCTGTGTTTGTGCTAAGTCAGGCTAACCAGGTCATGTGTTGTTTTGTTGTGTTTGATTTTTTACCAAGTCAGTCTAACCAGGTCATAAATTGTTATCTGTGTTTGTTTCTGAACCAAGTCAGGCTAACCAGATCATATGTTGTTCTTCTGTGTTTGTTTGTACCAAGCCAGGCTAACGAGATCATATGTTGTTTTTCTGTATTTTTTTTGGTAAAAAGTCAGGCTAACCAGGTCATATGTTGTTCTTTTGTTCTTGTCTTTGTACCAAGTCTTATGATGTTCTTTTGTACCAAGTCAGGTTACCAGGTCATATGTTGTTCTTCTGTGTTTGTTTGTACCAAGTCATGCTAACCAGGTCATATGTTGTTCTTCTGTGTTTGCTTGTACTAAGTCAGGCTAACCAGATCATATGTTGTTCTGTTGTGTTTGATTTTGTACCAAGTCAGTCTAACCAGGTCATAAATTGTTATCTGTGTTTGTTTCTGAACCAAGTCAGGCTAACCAGATCATGTGTTGATTATTCATGGTTATCATTGTATAAAGTTGACAATCTGGTTTATTTGTTGTAGATTCATATTTTGTTTTTAAGCATTATGCTTTCTCTATATCTTGGTACAGCTACTAGTCATGAACAGAAACCGCTTAGCCAATTATTATTGTAATTGAAGACTTTGTGACAGTTTTATTTCTGTTGGAAAATAATAATGTCAACAGCATAAGTATCTAAAAAAACTTTAATGATAAAAGGACGGAAAACAATTAATTATCACATAAAATGACAAGGTCATGGTTTTGTAAACAAATAACCAATAACAATGTAATAATATCTACAAGCACAGCACTCTACTGAGACTTTGTAATCTTATTAAAACAATACAAAAACCAATGTTTGCAACAAATACAGGCTGAAACCTGTAGTATGGACTTTTTTTGAACTGTTGACGGTTAAAATTTTTCATAATGTACAGCATTAATAAAACTTGATACTGTTGAATGTGGATCATCACCATATTTTATACCCAGTGTTTCATTTCAATAGAACTTTAATCTATGCATACTCTACTTAAACTATTCTTACTCAAAGATTTTTGGTGTAAAAATAAGAGTTTCTGCAATTAAATAAAGATTAAAAAAACTTAAACTGACATTTATTAAACGTAACTGGATATAAATCCTGGCATCATATTAAAAATGTGTGTGAATTAATTTAAGACTGGACATCAACAAATTTATAATCATTTATTCAAGCATGCTTACAAACAAATATAATCCTTTCTACAACTTTTGTTCATTTTTCATAAATTATTTCCAAATAAGGTTTTCTTTATATATTAACATGATTACCAATGAACCAGCACTGGTAAACTATAACTTAAAATCAAAACTCTTTCTAATCAGAGTTGGTGCATTTCATATCCAATATACAATCTGGCATTTTCAACTCCCCATAAAGTGTTTTTTTCTTTAAATATTAATTTTTTGATAATTTCTACACATCAAGTAAGGCCATAGCTCATTCTAATATGTAATGAAATATCACTAATATATCATCTGATGTTTCTATGAAATGGACCACAAGGCAATGAAAAAGAAAAGTTTTGAGATTTGGACCTTAAATTCAAACTGAAATTACATTGTTTCTAATTTGATGTAGGAATTGATGGAAAAGGGTGAATGTATATTGGGGTATAATAGATCTAATAGGGACTTTAAGATTAATAATAAAATATATGTATTTCGAACAGTTCAATAAATTACTAATGTATCATTATGTGAAGTAACAATCACAGACTTTGTTCATTTGACATTTTTTTAGTACTTCATATGTATGGATTGTATGTAAGCATTTCATCCATATTATAATCTTTGTAATATGGTTGACAAACATCACCTCACCTGGATGACAACTGCTGTTGCTGAAGCTTCTAGTGTTAACATGTCTCTATTGAAACACTTCAGATGTTGTGTTTATTTTTAATTTGTAACCTACTAAGATTTTACCTACCAAAGTGAATGTTGTGACATATATTATTTTTAAAAATACCTGATTGGTATTGAAAAATAATTTTAGTAGACAATAACTGTTTCCGTTAGTCTATGACTATTTACATAGTATTGATAATGGAAATATTTAAGAACTTTATAAATCGTAAGGTTTTGAATACACCACAGCAAAATGTGCCACGCATAAAATTCGCATGAAATTGACATGTATTTCATGCGAAAATTTTCTTATAATTTAATAACAAATCTATCAGCATAATTTGTGCAAAAAAATTCACATGATTTTTCAACATTTTTTTCATGTGAAATTTATTATTTGCATGAAATATCACCTTCTATTAACATGAATTTGATGTGAAAAATTTTTGCATTCAATTCACATAAAAAAATATTTACGTGTGAAAATGACGTGAAAAATTTCACATGGATTTCATGTGTATTTTTCAAGTCAAAATGACATAAAAAATTTTCACATCAAATTCAAATGCAATTCCTGTAAAAATGATACAAAAATTTTACACATGAAATTCATGCGTGGCACATTTGGCTGTGACCAGATTGTTAATGTGAAAATAATATGCACCAATCAAGTCAAATCATAAGTGAATTAAACAAAACTGCAGTACAAACTGTACACTATGATTAACAGATATATTCATGTAATTTTTAAAGAAAGATACTTATTAAACTTAGACATACCAGTGCCCCTCTTAATACTAATTTTATCACTAATATAAATGATGTAAATATTACCAAAAAAAAATTCTCCACTATATCACTAAAAAAATTGACTAAACAGTATATGTGTATTTATGATAAACTGGTAAATGCCATGCTGGCATTCCATTGCATTGCAGCCACTTAAAATTACAAATTCATATAAAGGAGTATGACTTAGATTTTATTAATACTGAGAATTTTATTTCTGTTGCAATTAATAAAAAACTTGCAATTGTTTTGAAAGTATGCAGGAAACATGCAAATAGAGGGGGAAAATACTTGTCATTTGTAATTTACTCTTCTTATTTAAAGTAAATATTTAAAAGGCATTTACATACAGACAGTGCAGTGTATTAATTTTAATTTTATACTTTAGGTACAAGACTGAAATAAAACTTGATTCTTAAAAAGGTTTTTCCAATACCACTCTACTAAAATCAAGGTAAGATAATCCAATAATGCATAAGATCAACAAAAAACATATACATTTCCTCACATATTTAAAAACGACTTTGCAGATTAAATTACTTGAATCTGTTCTACTAATCAAATAATAAGGAAGAAAAGAAGTATGGGACTGACCTTTATGTTTAATAATGTCTTAATTAATTAAACCAAAGTTTTTTTCATTATGGTAAATATTTTATCACAACTTGATGGTAAAGGTAATTGATCAGAAAAAAATGCTTGTATAACAAGTGATTTCGTTGTGCAGTCACAAACAGCAATTGCAAAAAAAGTTGAGACAAAGCCAACTATATGCACATTAAAATCATTATTGTAAATGAAAGGTGTGTTCTTTCAAAACTGTTAAAGATTATTCCATTTAAATGGATGGGGGAATTTAGTTGTTCCTCCAATAACCAAAACAATAGCTATTTTTTTTTGGCATACAATTAATTGGGAGATAACACCAAATAATCAACTACATATGTCCAAAACTAAAATTCCCCTTCTCCTACCATTTCAATGGATTAACATTTGTCTCTTCATAATTGTTAATATTAATACTAAAAATGCTTTTAATAAGCAAAATTTAAATTGCAAAAAAAATGCTTGGAAATGCTTTAGTAGGAAAAATCAAGGCCTTAAATAAATGCTATGAAAATATATACAAAATGTAAATACTTAACATTAAAAATTTCACATTAGACTTTTTAACAATAACAAAAACAACCACAAAATTGGACATTCTTAAACAAATGCTGAAATAAGTACATCTTAAAAACTTTTATTACAACTGTATAAAATAAAAAATACATTAAATATAAACAATAAATTAACTAGGTAAACAAATTCCTAACATTCTGCAAAACAAATATATGGTTTTACAATGCAGGTTTAACATTCGAATGAAAATGATTGAGAGTATATGTACATTTTAACAATAACAACTTGGAAATTTCAATCGTACCATATTTGTTCATAATCATCAACAAAAATTTATTGCCAATGCACATTAAATTCTCTAAGCTGCACAAATAAGGATATTGTTGGAAAGACAATTGAGTAAAAAGATATTTCTAACTGACCCCAACCAGATATTTTTTCAGAATTATTCATCATATTGAAATTATTTGATTATTTCTATTTAGTATGAGCAGAAATCAGCAGATCTGTAATTATTGACCTAATAGTTTTGATTAATTCACCCTGAGAATGAAGAGTACACGCAGATGCAATCCATTATTCCTAAGGTGATTGTTTTACAAATATTCTAAGACTTGATTATGAGAAATGATTGTTAAAAGTATTCATCATCCAGATGCTTTAATTATTTCAAATGGACACAATTGGCTGTTAGCTGCCCTTGACAACCTTTGTAAGCATTTTATCCAAGAATGGATGTTATACCATGATAAGTCTATGAGGAAAACTACTGATTAGACCTATGGTCTATATAGATTTAAAAGTTAAAAAATACTGAGTATTACATGATTATTGCATCATTACACCATGAAGTGTACTGACATAGCATTACAATACCCTACAAGATTTATTAAGATGTGTTTTGGGTGAAAGAAACTGAAATATTTAATGTTTATTGTCCCCCCTTCCGATACAATATTTAAAAGAAACTTGCCAAAAGGGAGATTTTCATTAAGGCAAGTTACCAATAAAAATTTAAATATAGCTGCTATGTTATATATTTTCATTGGGGTTTACTAGATCAGTGGGAAGTTTTCTTGCAAGTAATTTAAAAAACAACATTGGCTGGTAAACTTGAAATGTTCATCACCTGCAGGGAAATAATGGAGGAAACTGGCTTCTGGTGTCATTCTGTAAAGCTTTTAAAGGTTTCTATATCATATCAATACCAGAGATGATAATAACTAAAACCGCAGTTAAAAACACCATTACAGTGATCAATACTACCATCTTCATTTGACAGGTTTAAACAATTGACTTTTTTTTCTCAAACATTAACATATAACCTGAAGCTAAATTTTCTGTAACTTTCCAAAAAATGACAATTAGTTTTTCTGTGACATTGGCCAATGATTAAAAAAGACTATAAAGTCACATTCAACCATATATAAATTCATAATACATGTATATCATCAAGCACTGACTAGATATAATAACCCCTTAAATGCCAATAAATGTATTACCCTGAAATTCAACACATATAGGACATAACAAATAAATTTTGAAACAATCAAACTTTAGTCGGTTGAACAGCATAGGGATCAATTAAATCTGAGTTAAAGGGTGGTTTAAAAGACCCATGGTGTTTGAGCCATGTAGGTTGAGTTTGGAGTTTGACTGTATTTTCATTGATGTCTGCCCTTATTTTTTCCTGTTTTGCTTTTGATCAAAAGTGAAAAAAAATCTGCCCACACAACATGTTACCAAAATGAATGAAAATTTTAAAATGAATTTTAAAAAATCTTAGGAAATAAATGTTCTATCTCTCTTCTCATAGTATTTAAAATATAAATAATGGTTTTATGTTCAAGACATGCTGGACGGTGCATATAAATAAACTCAGGGAATGTTTTAACATGATATTCCTGGTATGTTCCCTAATAATACAACACTCTACATTGCAGTCATCTTTTTATTGAGACTCTTCTGACTTGTTCCTATCCACCATCTCCACTGTGACATCATCTAGTCATTAATTTTTGTGTTGATTTTTCCCTCTATTTCATTAAACAGGACATTTTATGATGCTTACTTCCAGAAGTACACTTAGAACCAAGAAAACCACATAGAGAATTAACATGACAATGCCCATCAATTTACTCATCTTCCACTTGGATGCGGCTATAGTAACAATCACAGTTATGAGCATAACAAATAACAAAAAAATGGAACACACAAGTCCATTGCTGTCCACATTAACTGTGCCTCCATTGATTGCCAAATACAACATCCATGGAATCGGCAAGCTGAAAAATAAATAGATAAAAATTAGACAATTACAATGTAGAACAAGAGCCAAGTCAGCACTGAACTTGCATTGCATGCGCTTATTCATCTAAATGTAGGGGCTAAAATATTGCAGCATTCTCTTAATTTAAGATTGGCAAACAATTTGTTGGTCTATAAAGGACCACTAATGACTTTTCAAATTCTGATTCAGAAAGAAGATTCAAGTATTGGCATTTGGCAATTTGTTTTTAGCTGTCACTGCAGGATTCATAAGTCTTATAGAGGATCATTCTTGTGATAGAATTTTAAGGATTTTCCCAGGTTCAAGTTGTAAGAACATGTTACTAACTCTGGTAGCTATTTTGGTTTTTATTTACTCTTTTAGGGAAACATACAATGAATATTCAGACCAATTATGTTTAATTAAATTGGTCCAGATGTTTCTGTGGATTAAAACACAATGCAAAAGTTAACAAACCGCAATGGACTGCTGATGTTAACAAGGCCATGTAAACAATGTACCTGTAAGTTAATTAACAAAAGTTTATTATTTTATTCAAAATATTGTAACAACATCCTATTTAAATACTTAAGCTCATTAATTTTTCCTTGATAATATCACCAGTAATTAGAAATTTGATCTCTCAACTGTACTTAGGAAAAAACAAATAAACTCAGCAATACAGGGACACAGACTTAAACAATAGTGAAGTCAAATAATGTAATGACCCTGTAAACCTCTTGCATGAAGAATATTTTCTTTGTCATGGTCATATTCTTTGAAAGATAGGATTTATTAATATTGTGATTCAACATCTAATTCCATTCTGTCTTTTTGAACAAAACAAGGTCCAATTTTTTGTTATTTTATTTTTTATTAGTTGTTTTGGATGGATTAAGATTTTTATGATGGTGAAGCTGGTATTCACTGTTTTAGCAAATACATGTACAATATAAAATTTTTGCAAAACAGATAACTATGTACCATTTAAACAGCCTCTCTAACTTTTAAAGTCCATTTAAGGACTGTCAAAAGCAGGAATTATTCTTACCCAACAGTAATATCAAATATATTGCTTCCGACTGAGCTAGACACTGCCATATCTCCAAAGCCCTTCTTAGCTACTATTACACTGGTGATCAAGTCTGGAATGCTGGTTCCTGCTGCTATTATTGTCAGGCCCATAACCTACAACATAAACAGAGTTCACAATCAATACAGATAACTTTATTTGACACCAATACAATTCATTAATTTCCATTTTCATTTCACCTATTGGTAAAATCTGGAAACCTTTAATATACAACTGCTTAGGTGTGACCGTTTCTTTTCTTGGTCATCATGCTTAGAAAGACAACTTTCACTAGATATTGCTATAATGAAGTGCTGAAGGATTATTTGTGTTGTCCACTTCAAATTACAGGTTTTGTACATTCAAAAGGTCAGGACAAAATTCCTAATGAGGTCAAAGACATGTTTTCTGGTCAGTCTTAGTCATACAACAAAAATTACATCATATGCTTACAATTAGAAATTGGCTGGACAGGAAATGATATATTGCCAGTCTTTTCAACTTTTAGTCTCCTTGGTAATAGGGTCCATTAAGAAATTTAAGATCAAAGGTACATCTCTAGTATAGGCAGATGAATCATATCTGCTGTCAAGTCTCATGCAATCTGCATGAGACTCACAAATTTCCACCTCAATTTGCTGGCCAATTCTTCTGATTTTTTGTTTTTTTCCTTTGATGTCAGGGATTTTTACAAATCACACCCAATTTAACCATGAAAGGTTGACAGGTTTAGGAATGTGCAAGACAGTTTTGAAATATAATATGTGTACGTGACAAATGACTGGGTTTGACTGACCACTGATCAGGTTTTGGTATAAAAAAAACATCATGTTTTAAACATTATTATATTAGAGTAACTTACACAATACAATTTTCACTTTTATACCTTTAAAGTTTTCAATACAAGTTTAACAAGAAAAATGAACTCTCAAAAAGATAAGATTGATACCTGCAAAGGGTTTCCTAATCATGACAATTGTAGATAAGAATTGTATATTTGACCACTGACCTATTCAACTATAGAAAATCAATAAGTAACAACTAAGTTGCATATTTATTGTAGGAGCACATTACTCTAGAGCACTGTATCCAGGTATTTATATGCAGTCCGTTAACTAATGGGATTTCTCTATTTCAACTCAACAAAAGTTATAATAAGTTATACAAGAATTATTTTGAGTTTTATAGATTCATACAATGGTATATACTTTGCTGGGTGTGTGGTATAGCTGTCATTCCTACTGTTAATTAATCTTGATTCTGACATTTTGCTGAGACTGCAGAATTCCCAAAACATGACAATGATCCAAAGACATATTCTTTTTCATAAGTTTTGTTCCCCTTAAAATAAGCCTTCTCAAACTTATGACATTCACCACAATACCTTGTTTTCTTTGGCTATTAATGATATTTTTACACTAAATCCAGTTGGATGTGTTTTGATTGATGTTGTAGCTTAAGAGAACCATATTTGTTATCAACTGAGTTTTGATTATGGACTAGCTGTCAGAAACAAGTGTGTTCATCTTGTCTCTTATTTAATTTGTAATTGTCTCTGAACTTTGTATTAAATATGAACCTGTAATCCAGTGGATTTTGTTGTTTTTATGTTTAAGTGTTATTTGTTTTACAAAATTAACTTATTTGGCCGATAGTTATTATATTTGAATATTATATATGGGAAGATTTTCTAATTACTTCATTGGTTGAAACAGTCATGTCATTACAATGATGAAAAACGTACAGATTCGGTTTTACTATATTTAGATGATATTGACTGGGTTTTACTATTTTTAGATGATATTGACTCGGAGTTACTAAATTTAGATCCAGATATGTAGTCCGTTCCTGATTGTTTTTTTTTTCTGCAAAAAGACAATATCATAAGAATTTGAAAGATTTAATGAATGATTTTTTTAATTTCCCTACAAGACAAGTATCAAATAGAAAATTTAGGCCCTGTATTTTTATTATGTTTCATTGAAGCCTTAAAAATGTCCTTCTTTACATATATAAATATAAAAATTAAGGACTTTTGTCTTGGTTAATAAGTTATATATGGACCAGGAAGAGTGATATCGACCGCAGACTTCGTCCTTGGTCTATATCACTCTTCCAGGTCCATATATAACGTATTGACCTCAACATAAGTCCATAATTGATAAATATCATTACTTTATCTTTTTAAGGCCTTAAGGCAACCTGGAGAAGTTTGTGATTTATACATTTTGGATGGCTGTCTGATAGAATTTAGTGCCACATCTTCTATTTTATATAATCTTACTTTATACTAATTCAGGCAAAAAAAGGATTTTCTGGTGAACAAAATATGTCAATAAAGCACTTTCCCGATAAATTGAAAAAACCTACACACATTTACTGGTGAACAAAACTAATTATTTATCACTAAGCTATTATTATTACATCACTTCCCAGTTCTTTCAGTTTAAACATGAGAAATCTAGGGCCCAATAAAAATCTGATATTATTTTAGGCAGTATTCTATAATGGTGATGATAGTTATTAGACAGAGAAAGCCCGTGCTGTTTAAATAACATTATAAAGCAATGAATTGGAATGACATGTTGATTTTTTATAAGTGGATTGATTTTAACTTGCTCCTTTACTTTCTATAATGCTTATCTTATTGAATGATTGTTTTTTATTTGACAAATTCTCATGTTTCACAGTAGAATTTTAATGGCCATACCAGAAAGAATTTTAATGGCCATACCAGAAAGAATTTCATTGTAAAAACAGCTTCTTGCCTCAGTTTAAGGTGTATTTGTAGGTTGAAGGGGACTCAGTACAACTCCCAATCAATGACTGCCCAACCCGCTGGTACTGAAACGGCAGGTATTCTTAACCTAGAATTTTCCTGCAGGAAGATTCTGCAGTAATTGCAGAGATAAAAAAGAGGATGAAGCACACCTTCTTTTAAAAAATTAAGGAAATTACTTTTCCATTAAATGAAGTCAAGGACTGATGACATATAGCAAACTGTAAAGTATCCACCAAGATCTAACTATAGACCAAAAATGGAGGGTTTCAGTATTACAGTTGTTGAGGTATGGACTTGAATGTAAATATGCACAGATTAAAGTCATTAACCATCAAATTGAGGTCAAGGTCAAATGGCATATGACTGGCTATGAAGTTAAAATCATTAACTAACTACATATCAAATTTAGTTGACCTGGGTCAGTTTCACAGAAATAAAGCTTTGGAAATAGTTTATGCCACTGCCAAAGTCTCTGACAAGACCTAAAATGTCTAACAATAAATCATTTATGTTTTGTTTTGGTTATTTATGAAAATGATCCCTAAAAAACATTTTTTATCTAAAACACATGGTTTTGAAATAAACATATAGGATATTTTTCACTTGTTGAGGTACTTATGTCCACTTCTTTTAATTAACCATGTTGATAGAAACTATCTTCTCCGATTGATTTTTCCAGTTTGATACAGCAGAAAAATCATTAAACTATACAATAATTCTACCATAATGTCCATGACAAAAATAAAATTTTAACAGGGTTATGTTTCATAGTGACCTACTTATTTACTACACAAGAGTTTTCAATTTGAAGGCCGAGGCATGCAACATTCAGCAAGGTTAAACTTATTTTGTTGAATACAACCCTCCCCCATCATATCATGACAAAAGGTACACATGTTTAACAGTTGTATATACATTTGTATTTAAAATATTTATAAAGATTCAAGACTGATTCTTGTACGACAAAATTTGAATAATAACTATAAAATACAAGACTCCCCATGTGTGCAAAACATGACTTTTATAAGCATGTCATAGGAACAATTAGGTTGCCTCCAGCATTGGATAAGCTGTGAAATGTAAAACACCATAAGAAGGAGCTAAAGGCAAATCCTTGTCAAGGAAAGGAAATTCATGATGGGGAAGGAAAACTTGTCTATATTATCATAAAATAAGTTTGGTTGATCTCAAGTTAGTGTCTGGAAACAAAATATGGAATGACAGAACCCCAAATTCTATAGTCCCCTGCTTTCCTGAAAGGTGCAGACAATTACTTAGACAAACAACCCTGCTTAATAGTCAAATCAAGGTGCAAAAAGGAGGTAATATAACTTAAATAAGTTTGTATTAATGTAAATTTCCTAAGAAAATTTTAAAAAATTGGGATTATTCAAGGCAAAAAGATTGTCCAAATATCTATAAGTACTTCTGAACTTTTCAAACATATCTTGTTTTAAGGGAATTTTTTTGCCATTTGTGACTCACAACAATAAAGAAATTAATCTGCAATGAGAGGTGTGCAGTTGGTGCCCATGGAAATACCAACATTATTTGCCTAAAACTGTGCCTAAAACTGTTAATCCAAATTATTATACCAAAACATATTACATGTTTATGCCAATCTTATAGCATGTTGTAAGAACATATTTACTTTCCTTAGTTTCGTTTTTTTACTGAAAAATCCAAAGTCGTATACATTAATGAAAACTAAGCATTTGAAACTTGAATTCACATGTAATTGTTTTATAGAAGTTCATCCACCACACCTGGCAATATCATAACAATAGATTTATTGCATTCAATGTAATTATTAGCCAATAAAAAATAAACATGTGTTCCAGATGATATTGGCCGTGATTTAGAAATCATAAAAAAAGGGGGATGTATTCCACCCTTGTTGAGACTTCTAGGATCTTGATTTTTTGTTTTTTTTTTGCAGATGTAATGTGGTATCCATACATATGATAAGATGCCATAGTCTATAAGAACTTTTTGGTGTGCTTATATAGTGTGCATCCATTATGTAACAGACTGAAGTCTAATAATAGAAGTGATCCTACCTCATCTGGTATTCCTATAGTGGTCCCCACTGTATTAGCCCACCATAGCATGAGGTATGAGTATATAGCTATCCATAAAATACTGCCAAAAAATGTTATCACAAACCACTTCTTCTTTTCCTAAAATAAGAAAATAATTCTTGATTTAAAAACAGCTGTAAATATATATTACTAGAGGCTCCCATGAGCTTTTAAAGGCTTAAATGGCTTACAGTTGCCAAAGCAGGTGATATGGACCAAAGTTTTACATGCTGGTTTGTGAGATGCATTGATATATTTTTGTGAAATAAGCTGGTGTGAAAAAAATATGGAACATGATCTAATAGACTTAATGCTTAATTAAGTCAGATGTTAAACCATAATTGGGTCCTTTGTCATAAATTCAACTGTGTACCACAGCTTGTAAATGCCAACTTGGTTGTCCTAAGGAAATGTCAGACATAGATTTTCGAGCAGACCATCTAGGATTACTGGTTGGTTGTCGGAGATGCCTGACTCAATTTTGTAGTGGACCACTAAAGGACCAATCCACCAAAGTTAGGTTGCAATTAGCTCAGTAGTCTCTGACAAGAAGATATTTAGTGAATTTCCCATTGGGTCCCCTGTTTAAAATAAGTACCACTGTGTCAGCCATTTTGGTCGGTGCTCCAGGATGCCAGACAAAATTTTAATAGAAAACCATCTAAAGACTATTCCATCAAAGTCTGGTTGCAATATACTCAATTGTTGCAGATAAGAAGATTTTTAAGTAAATTTCCCATAAGATCTTATGTTAAGATAAGTTTAGATGTGGAGGTCATCATGGTAGGTGGGTGGGAATGCCTGAAACCATTTTTGTAGAAGATTATGTAAGGAACATTACACCAAAGTTTGGTTCATTAGTTTCAGAGAAGAGGATTTTTTGTTATTGTTGACAAAGTGTGAGACGAGATACAAAGGACACCAAGTGATGGCAAAAGCAAACGACCTTTTAGGTCAGGTGGTCTAAAACCAGGATAACAAGAAAGGTCATAAATACTGAATGCCTCAAATATAGCACCATCCTCCAACCAATGGCCATTGAAACAGAGAACACACACATTAATTTTATGGTCTGAATACCTTAAGATATATTCGAATATAGTATTCACTTTGTCCATCAACATTTTCTTAGCTTGGGTATGCGGGAATAGTTTGATATTTGGTATAAAACATGATTATAATGTGTTTTAAGGAATACACAATTTTCAAGTTGGCCACACAGCTACTTCCTGTGTACCAGTACTATGAATTTTTATTAATCATCCAGTGCGGAACCCTTGCTGAAATGTTAGTTTTCTATTTTATATATTTATTACTAAGACTGCAACCTTTTGGAAAGTAATAATTTCCAAACCAATAATTCAAAGCTGTTGTGGTAATGAAACTGTTCTATTGATTTAACCACAACAATCTTGCTGTTTTAAACAACATAGATTTTTTCCAACATACATGCACATGAGATTTGAAAAGAAAATGTCCATTAAAATTTAATTGATATGGTGTATCTGTTCTACAATCAATATCATCCCTATATAATAAGGCTTCTGTAATACAATAGTGACAGGTATCATCATTGTTGTTCTGTGATAGTTTCAATGAAAGCATCACTTATTATTTTTTAAAATAGAAACACCAATTAATATTAAAATATGCTTATCTCATCTAATCTGACTGAAACATAATTATAAATTCTAATGAAGACTATGGCATATCATTTTCAGTGACCTATGACCTTTTGCATATTACTTGAATCCATTGCTGGAGGTTTTTACTGTTCAAACAGTCAAAAATAACTTTCAATTTCACATGTTTTAAAACCAGGATGATTTGTATGAGCAGCAGAATGGATTTTCTGTTTTGTGATACCGGGTGTGATACTGACATATTCAAGCTTGTTCCATTAGGAAACTGACAAGGGATAGTGAAATAAGATAACAGTTAATATGGTGCATTTAAACAAATTCACAAAATTACTGGTCATGTTCTTGATGACAATATCAAAAGACAAAAAAAAATACTGTTACTTTAGAAATATTATTTTATGTATTTTTCTTTTGAATGAAGGAGGGAGCTCAAAATACGGTTTCTGATATATTTTAATAGAATATTAAGCATGAGTAGTTATTGGCAGGTGACGTCTGCTACTAACTGTTGTTTGGCCATGAACAAAGGAGTAGGGAAATCAATCCTCATATTTGGCCCAAATTAACCGTTAATATTTCATGACACAACAATAGTTTGTGAAAATGATGTTTTAAAACCATTTTAATAAGAGTAATTTGAAGATACCAAAGGGGCAGAGAAATCATTAGGTTAGAAGACAGACAAGACCATGGCCAACAAAATAAAACGAAAGACAAACATAGAACACACAACACTACACTGAAAACCAAAGCTGGAGTAACACAAACCCTACAAAAACCAGGTGAGTTCAGGTGCTCCAGAAGGTTAATGAATAGTTTATTCATAACTTTATTATTCTAATATAATTTTCACCATTTATACAAAACGACAGAGTATATTTGACTATTTCAACAAGAATGTAACATTTTCTCTATAAAATGCAATTTTTGGAGGTGTTTTGTTTGATAAAAACTTACTGGTCGTCTGACATCTGGTAGTAAGATCCAGAGAGGAAAGATTATTGGTGCAACTAAAATGTAATTGATTCTCTTTCTCCATTCTTTTGGCCAACTTAAATCTAATGGTTCCTCTTCCTCTTTCAACTGAAACAAAGAAAACAGTTCTATGACAAAACATTTAGTAAGACAATTCCAAAATCAAAACAGGTGCTACAAGTTGAGCACAAAACTTTATTCTGATTCACAGCCAGATTAAAAAAGATAATTTTTGTCAGGCATTTGTGGAATGCACTAATTTGTTTATTTTTTCTACATATCCTGACCTTTGTATTTTAAAATGTTTATTTGAATAATGAAGTATTCCATATTAAACAGTCCATATGTTATAGCATGAGCTAACATCTGATCTGTTGTTATTTACCTTGACTTTCTGTACAGGGATTTATCATGGTGTGTTGACCAACATTGTTTTTGACAGAAGTGCGAATTACTTACAATTAAAAAACTCAGTCATGCTTGTGAGTAAATCAGCAGCCAGAAAACCCCAATTCAAAATTGAATGCATTCACCAAGACTCTTGTGTCTCATATGCACAACCTGTTGTAAGTTAATATATTTATATCAATCTGTCAAAAATATTTAAGTTTGAAAAACTTAACCCTAAAAAATTAATTAACAGTATAAAACTATGGAAAGCCAACGGGGTCAAAATTCTTGATTTGTATATTGTCAATTTGTTAGTTGTCACTGTGTAAAACCTCAATTCGTCATTTGTTGATCTGTTAAATGTTGATTTGTAAAATGTCGATTCGTAAAATGTCAATTCGTGAAATGTCTATTTGCGAATTGTTATTTGTGTAAAATCCAAATTCGTACACATTGTTAACTTATGTAACAAATGTTACGGAAATTCATCTATCATCTACTTAAAAAATCACTGGATGTTTTAGACAAACTAAAGTCTGTCTAAGTTTATAGTTCGTCCGTGAATGCTTTTGTTTTATTTGATTTCGTCATTTGACCTCTCGTTGGAGGAGGGTTGGCTACCTAAAGTAGTTTAACCCCTCCACATTTCTCGTGTGCCTGTCTCAAGTCGGGAATTGTGGTCATAGGTTTGTCTGTGTTTTGTTACTTGTATATTTTTTTGGAGTCCTAAATAACACATACACGATTTTTTATTTGGGGAGATTTAGAGCTTTTCACAAGGAGAAGTATTCCACCCTTGTTAAAGGCCTCGATTTGAAAATTTTCTCAGTTTTGTTCTAGTGGTCGGAGTGTAGTATCCCTGACATTTACCCCGCATCTTTTAATAACATCCCACCAAAAGTCGAATAGTTTAAGTAGTAATCAGATAAACTCATAATGTAGCGGATAGTTTGAAGAATACGCAAATACATTAACTTAAAATCAATTATATTTCACTCAACGTACAAAAAAAATTGCAACATGTTTGAGTCACATTGATTAATTTGTCCATTTCAAGGATAAATTTTCACTTTTTTGTCCATCAATATAATTTACAAGTTGTTATCAACCCACCCCAACCTTATTCTTTCTTGCCAGATATTTCCGAAACTAATTTGTTGCTGTAATAAAATGAATAACAAGGAACTTTGTTGAAATATACAATCATTATCAGACCAACTGGGGTATTGTTAGTTGAGCTTTGTCATCAATACGGAATAAAGTCAAAACAGAATAAACTGTTTTAAAACAATAATAAATTTGCATTCGATTCTAGACTTTCACTTTTATGTTAAATGCTTTTAAAATCAGTAAATCATATACATTTGTAAAATATGTATTGTTATTATTATATTACACTACACTAAGCCTGCTAAATATAAGGGTCTATTGACGTAAATGTTCAAGACGGCACCAGTCAAAGGCAAATTAAGAGCATTAAAAACGAGACAGCTGAGGACAACAGTCAAGTCAAACTCGAGAGAATAACAAAGAGGTTACAACTAGAGGACACCAGTCAACGTAAACCCGAGGACATTAGAAAGACTAACAACTAGATGGCACCGGTCAAGTCATACCCGAAGGAATTACAAAGACGTAACAACTAGAAGACACCAGTCAAGGCAAACCCGAGGACATTTCAACACGGAAAACTAGAAAAAAACACTTGACACCAAATACTGGTAAAAACTAGAGATAAACTCAGAATGAGTATGAGTTCCATTTTTCATTTTTACCCGTAAAAGGGCTCACAAAAATAGCAATAAACGCTGAATTGCAAGCTGATACTGTTTGACGAACTTAAACTCTAGGGGTAAACGAAGAATTGTAATAAGTACAGTGCTGGACTCAATATTAAGCACTAGTGGTAAATAGAAATACGTTCCTGTTGGACTCCCTAAAAATAGTGGTAAACCAAGAATTGTAAGAAGTTTCTGCTGGACTAGCTAAAACACTACTGGTAAACCAAGGATTACATAGACTGCTTGATAAAGTAATTAGGTGATGGCAATTCATATGGCAACGCTACATATACCCCGATGACATCCTTAATAATCATCGGTCAGTGTTGTCTTCTTTTTGGAATTTCAACCACACAGGGGGAATTCTTCACTTTACATGATTCCAAAGTTATATAAGTGCCCCTACAAACCACGTTACTTGCAGGGTCTGCCAAATGCTCCACAAAACCCCTACCAAATTACTGACTGTTAGGTTATCAGCAGTAAAGAATGGGCTACAGGTTGGTGTGAAACCAGACATTCTAGAGGTGGCGAGAATCAAATCTGGATTCTAAAACATTCCAATGATATGTTTAACATCAAGGTCCCTATCCTCTTGCAGTATCATCAAAACATTTGATTGTTCAACGCTATTTGAAACTATTCCCCATTCAAAACTCAAAGAAAAATTAATGACTTTGGTTCGCCTTTCTTTTGTTAAAAAACATGGCAAAGCAAAGGGAATTAAAATATTTGGTTTTAGGAAGAGAGAAAACTCATTTTGTTATTAACCACTATGATTCCGATAAAAAGTAGCCTGAATGCTAGATATAATGATCGACATCTTTTTTGTAATGTCATTCACCAGACTGTCGGCATTCCTATGGGGACCAACTATGCACCCCATCTCGCCGATTTATTCCTTTATTCGTATGTAGCTGACTTCATACAGAGCTATATACTGCACAGAAAAGAAAAAGAGTTGGCTCAATCTGTTGGTTTCACATTCTACTTTATAGAGGATTTTCTTTTACTGAATAATTCTAAATTTGGTGAATATGTTGACCGCATCTATCCAATTGAACTAGAAATCAAGGATACTCCAAAAATACCTTGTCTTACACCTAGAAATTTCCAGTACGGGCTGATTAAAAACAAAACTTAACGAAAAGAGAGATGACTTTGATTTCCCCATTGTAAACTTTCCGTTCATGTCTAGCAAGATTCCAGTCGCACCTCCATACGGAGTGTATATTTCTCAATTGATACGCTACTCCAGGAAGTGTGCTTCCTATCAGGATTTTGTTGATTTAGGGTTGCTGCTGACAAGAAGGCTACTATTTATTTCTAAATCAAAGATTAAACCCATCATTTCGGACATTTTTCGGTCGCCATCATGATTTGGATGAACGATACGAAATATCCATTTCACTTATTACTATGTATATCTTTCCACTATAGTGACAACAAATCTGTTCCAATACCGATTGCGACTTTACATCGGCTTTGTCTACTAAGAATTGTATGAAGTTCCTGCTGGACTCTCAAAAAGACTAGTATTAAACTCACAACTGCAGTGTCTGTTGAACGTTCGGTGTAAAATTAATTTTGTGAGTGTCCTCATCTGATACCTTATATCTGTATTACTTCTACCTTTTAAAAAAATTGAAACTATTTTTTGATAACATTTGCGGTTTCGTGTTCAGCCATTAAACTCCTTTTGTATTATCCATTCCATAGCTTTCGTACATTTAGCAGTAACCCTCATTTTTAACAGTTTAATTAAACATATCTAAAAAGCCATTTTAAATGTTAAAGTTTTTAATATACATAACCTGCAAATAAAAACCTATAACACCAGAGGCTCAGATGAGAAAATATTTTTTTATGAATTACCCATGGGGTCCTACATCATATTAAGTTGGTCCAAGGTAGCTGTCTTGGTTGGCGAATGTGGTCAACAAACAAAATTCTGAAAGAAATTCTCCTGGGGTTCATTTCAACAAAGTAAAATGACAATGAGGAAGTAGATCCAGTCAAGAAGATTTTTTTTCATAAATTTCTCATATTGGCCTAAGTAAAACTAAGTCCGGCTGGGGTGGCAATCTTGGTTGGCGGGTGAGATCATCAGGCAAAATTCTGAAAGAGACCCAACTAGGAATAATTCCACCAAAGTTTGGTTCCAACTGAGCAAGTAGTTTCCAGACTTGTAAATTTTTTCACGAATTTCCCATAGGATCCTATGGAAAATTATGTTCGGCCTTGGAGGCCGTCCTTGTAGGCGGTTGGGGTCATCTGACATTATTATGAAGGAGACCAACCTAAGGACCATTCCACCTTGATAAGGTTCTAATTGTGCAAGCCGTTCAAGATAAAAAAAAAATAGAAAATTTCCCATAGGGTTCTATATAACACTTAGTTCGGCTGGGTTGGCCATCTTTGTTGGAGATTTGAAATGCCAGACACAATTTTGGGAGGAGACCACCTAAGAATCATTTCAGTAAAGTTTGGTAACGATAAGCACAATAGTTTCAGATGAGAAGATTTTTAAATTCAACCCCCCCCCTTTTTTTTTCTATTTTTAGCCTGGGTGCAATTTTGTTTAGAGATCGTAGTCATTGGACATAATTTTAGTAAAGGACCACCCAAGGACCATTCAACCCAAGTTTGGCTAAGATTGGCTCATTACATTCAGATTAGAAGATTTTTTCAAATTTCATCCCCCTTTTTCTATTTTTAGCCTGACGGCCATCTTGGATTACGGATCAAGTAATCGGACACAATTCTGAAAGAGGACCACCTAAGGATCATTTCAGTAAAGTTTGGTAAAGATAAGCACAATAGTTTCAAAGAAGAAGATTTTTGAAATTCATCCCCCTTTTTTTCTATTTTTAGTCTGAAGGGCATTTTGTTTAGAGGTCGGGGGTCATTGGACACAATTTTAATATAGGACCACCCAAGGACTATCCAGCAAAGTTTGGCTAAGATTGGTGCAATACTTTCAGAGGAGAAGATTTTTCAAATTTAAAACCCCTTTTTTCTATTTTTAGCCTGCCAGGTAGCCATTTTCGGGTACGGATCAGGTCATCGGACACAATTCTGAAAGACAATTGCTTCCAAGTGACGGACACCATTTGATAGCAAAAGCTCACATGACCTTTAAGTCAGGTGAGCTAAAAACAAGAGAGAACTATTCCCTGTCAGTTCGCTTACTACCTTTTACTTGATAATTCTAACAACATTTTTCTCTTGGTTAAATTAAACTTGGTGAATTCTAAAAAAATTTTTTGTTTTTTTTTTGTCACTAATTTATTGTCACTAAATTAATTAGATACAACAATTGAAGTATTCGCATAGTTTTATTTTATCATATATTTACCTTTATTTATTGATCAAATTTCACTCAATGAACACAAACTTTTTATAATATCGAACTGTCCGAAGATTTTTTTTTATACTGAACGACAGTAAGTACAAGTACTCGTATGACTTTTATTACTATTTAAAACACTAAAGTGTGGCAGCGTGGAATCATTGTTCTGTGTGACAACCGTTGAAGATTACAATGATGCGGCTACTTGTTTTCACACTGGTATTAGGAGCTGTCTCTGGTTACAGTATACTGTTAAAGAAAATAAATAAGCATGGTAAGATTTTAATTTATTTCAAAGAATTTTAAAATTGTATTTTAAAAAAGTCATCAGTTGAATTTGAACACATCTTTTAAATGATTATTATTTAATTTTTGTTTAATATCAGCTTATTGGTGTGTTGATACCGAAATGTCCTTAACTGCGCAAAGTTTATTGGCGTGTTGATATCGAAAGCCCTTGACTGCCCAAAGTTATCGACGTGTTGATATCGAAAGCCCTTGACTGCCCAAAGTTATCGACGTGTTCATATATTGAAATGTCTTCGACTGCCCAATGTTATTGAGGTGTTGAAATCGAAATGTCCTTGACCACACAAAGTTATCGACGTGTTGATACAGAATTTTCCTTGACTGCCCAATGTTGCCGACATGTCCTCGAATGCCCATAGATAAATCGATAAGACTAAAGATGGTCCATGTTTCGTTTCATTATTGTTTGACTGTCATTTTGAACTTTTTTATTGGGTCTTTGTTGCCTGGTCGGGTCGATTAAGACCTCTCGATATCCAGTGTACTAATCCACATCAACAAAACCAAACTGTTTTATACAGAAGTAAAAAATTTTCAGAAAAAATCTAAAACATTTGCATGAATGGTTTTAATTCGTAGAAATAAAAAGGTAGTTCAAAAAAGTTTGGCAGATCAACAATAATCCACAATCACTATATAAATAGAATTTAAAAAATAGCTCAGATTGTTAAAGCCGGGGAACACATTAACGACAATTGTAACAAAGAATGATTACCTCAGTCAGAAATTAAATTTAATTAACGTTAAAATATTCCTAAGTAATCTAGTTGAAATTTTATATTAATATTGATAATTTATAAATTTGTATTGATTTATACCTGAAAAAACATGCATGGCACAGAGAGAGTTAATTGTACTAGGAGATTGTCCGTGATGGCACAGAGAGAGAGAGTAAATTGTACTGTGAGATTGTCCGTGAAGGCACAGAGAGAGTAAATTGTACTGTGAGATTGTCCGTGAAGGCACAGAGAGAGTAAATTGCACTGTGATATTGTCCGTGATTGCACAGGGAGAGTACAATGTAATAGGAGATTTTCCGTGATGGCACAGAGAGAGAAAATTGTACTACAAGAATAAATGATTAAGGTTAAAAGGTAGCCACATTTAAAAGGTAAAAACAAACCAAACGTAAAACATGCAAATGTGCAACAATAAGAAAATAAAAATAAAATTTAAGTCTCCCAAATTTTCGACCATAAGGGTCTTCTTCCCCGGATGATGACAGACAAAATAAAAAAATCTTTTTTTTTAATTGTACCAGGAGATAGTCCGTGCAAGTTACATGTTCACGTTAGTTTTGACAAAATAATATGAATAGGCATAAATATAGGGCTTTTATAAATGTTAATTTACATTGCTGAACCGTTGAAAAAATAAAATAAAAATAATTTAACGTATTAAGCGTGCCTGAGTAACATGAAAAATTTGTTCGTTTTAGATGATTACCATGGTGAATGGTATAATGACGAATACAAAAAAGACAACTCTGGAAATGACGACAGCTATGATAGCAAATATTATAACGATGGGTACGATAGCAGTAAACAGTGGTACGATAGCAGTAATCAGGGATACGATAGCAGTAAACAGGAGTACGATAGCAGTAAACAGTGGTACGATAGCAGTAAACATGGGTACGATAGCAGTAATCAGGGGTACGATAGCAGTAAACAGGGGTACGATAGCAGTAAACAGTGGTACGATAGCAGTAAACATGGGTACGATAGCAGTAAACATGGGTACGATATCAGTAAACATGGGTACGATAGCAGTAAACAGGGGTACGATAGCAGAAAACACTGGAACGATAGTATTAAATCATATGTCAGTTATCTCGGGAAACAGAACAGACGAACTGCACATAAGCTGAGGTACAAAGAAAACTATTATGTCCAGGGATATGACAGGTTTGTTGGCGATTGGTTCAAAAACAAAAATAAGCAAGGTTATGGCAGTAGTTCTTACAGCTCCGATAGTTCTGATCATAGCGGATACGGCAACTATGGTTATAAATGGGACAAACAGGGTAGCAGTAAGAACTATGTCCAGGGATATGACCGGTTTGTTGGCGATTGGTCCAAAAACAAAAATAAGCAAGGCTATGGCAGTAGTTCTTACAGCTCTGATAATTCTGATCATAACGTTTACGGCAACTATGGTTATAAATGGGACAAACCGGATAGCAGTAAGGACAGTTATGGTGACTATGGTAACGACAACGGTAAATATGGTAAGATAAAATTCCAGGGTTAACTGGTTTTATTAAATCTGGTTATTATAACTGTAAGTTGTAAAAAAACATTCTTTTCCCAAAGGAGTAGGTACGTTAAGTCCCTTATTTGGCCCAAATTTTAGATTCTGTGACACAATAATAAGTTGTTGTGAAAAAGCTGTTTAATAATCGTCTAAAAATAATTCATTACTTTTCTTGTATACTTTTCGTCATTTCGACAAAATGAAAGGGTATATTTGACTATTTTGACAAGAATTTAACATTTTC
>JAULBM010267612.1:0-16610 GCA_032357055.1 Geukensia granosissima
GAACGCGGACATGGACGCCGAGGGTACTCCAATAGTCCCCCTCTACTTCGTAGAGGCAAACTAAAAATGGACCAAGTAATTTGTACATCAATGATTTTCCTACCACTTTTTAACTAGGGAATGGAAAAAAACATTTTGTACAAAGTGAATTGGTAATCTACTATTTAAAAAATCTTTAACTCAAAGTTTTTGTGATTGTTGTATCAAGTTACTCTGAAGTATATATTTTCCTTATCTATGAGAAAAATATATCTATCTTGGGACTACAGAGATTCTTTTCAGCAAATCAGGGTGACAAAAAAAAGCAAATAAATATTTTATTTCAGCTTGAGTAATAGATTATGCCCACCAAAGACTCCCACTTGGTGATGCTGCTACACTATAAAGTTTTTGTTTTGTGACACCGCAGAGCAAAAAGACATGAAGCAACACCAAAGGGGAGACATCAGTGGGTGTAATCCATTGGGGAAATTACGACTATGTTTTGGCAATTTTTTACCCTTTCAGCATTGGGACAGGGTCACATATTCAAACCCCAAATAAGTGTCGGAAAATTGCTGTGCATGAACCCAAAAGATATTTTACTTTCCTTTCTCTTCACAATTTGAAGTTTTTTTACACACCCAATTTAGTAATCCTCAGATTTGTATTTAAAAAAAAATTGCTTTCATGTAAAAATACAACGTTGAAGTGATAATTGTTCCTTCCAACTAGGATCAAATTTACAAGTTAATTTGTAATATAAACATTATGCCCTTTGGTGAGGGTTTTATGGTGAATTAACACTTGAAGAAAAAATTTATCACCCAAGAAAATGTCAAGAATTTGCAGTCTGTGATAATTTCTGATACTAATACCAGCTCATTATGCATTGACAACTGAAGCTATGGAAGGGCAAAACTTCTAGACAGCAATGCCAATTACGCCAAAATCGCACAATATTATACAAATTAAGAATCAATTCAAGTTTTATATGAAGACAAATAAAACATTCTATTACATCTGGTAACAAGCCAGGACACAAACAATAATCATTTCAGTCCACGAAGTATTGTTATTCAATAAAAGAATCTTTAACAGGTCTATGTTTATTAGTAATGAATTCTGGTGACAGCAGTGAACAGTGTCCTGAAAATTTGGGATTTATAAGCTATTAACAGAATCAGCAAGTTCAAATAACAATTTAAAATAAATATGAAAAGTGACAAAAATTAAACAAAAGCACCACAAACAATGTTAAATATAAGCACTACATTAATAAACAACATAAGAATTAAAGCTTAAATTATAATATTTGGTTAAATATGGGGGACAAGACAGCTAAATTAGTACAATACTGCCAGCTATAAGGTGCTTGGGAAAAAGTACAAAATATTGAAATATTGAAAATAATTAGAACAATTAAAAAGTTTTAAAATAGCGATTTCAAAATTATTGAACAAATAGATACAAAGACTGCAAACACAAAGTGCACTTATTAATAAAAACTAAAACCCAGATTTTTTTGGATAGAGATTAACTAGTATATAACACATTCACAGAATTCAGATACACCACCAAGCACCTAAACCTATGTCTATCTTAGTGTATTTTTTAAATTCAACAAACAGGATTACATCAAAAGATGTTCAATTCTTTTCCTTATCAAAAATATTAAAATCAGCCTAATTATTCCACTGTCAGTAAGGCCACAGTTGCATTTTTCTTTGTTTTGTGTCCGCGTGCTTGTAGGTATTGTTGTTACGGAGTTAAAAAACATGCACAAAAATATTCATAGATAAACGATTATAAATTGAGTATGCTATTATAGATATATAGTTTGTCAAAAGAGATTTATTGTTAAAATAGATTTTGACTTTTATGATTGGAGTGACATATCTATGCCAAAGGCTGTGTTTTTTACTCTGTGTGTGTTTTTCCTCCTGGCTGGCTGGTAGGTTTCAAAAATTTGTCTGGACGCAAAACAAATAGAAAAACAGACACAGCCTAATTCATGTTTAAACAAATGAGTAACACATAGAAAATGATTAGTGAACATATTATTTACAACACTAAAGCATTTATTACAAAATAATTAACAAACATAACAAAAAATTGGTTTAACAAATATGGAGATTTACAAAGACAAAACAGTGATCAAACAGAAAAAACATGTCACTAATATACAAATCACACAGGCATAAAATATCTGCCAAAATCACACACAAAAACAGCATAAAAACACACTTAGAAACATAGAATATTTGTTAAAATACCTTTATTGTATACTACATCATGAAACTTAAAGAAATTGGTTCAATAATATTCTTTGAAGATATGAAAAGAAAAGTTTTCTGTGATTTAAAAAAATGGATCATAAAGAAATATGTTATTCAGTAATTAATTATCTTCATTTCATCTTGTAAAGTATACTTTCCATTTTTAACATGCAACCACAATTAAATAATTTATAAGGGTTATCAAAAACATATTTTTGAAAGAAAATAATATTAGCTTTGTGAACTGGGATATTAATAACTGAAAATTCAGTCTGCATCTTGATTCATTAATCATAAAAATATGAATTATTCAAAGCACATCAACCAACAAATATAATCGACTAAACCAAGTATTCAAAAGATCATATTTCAACCCAAATTGTATAAATAACAAATTCCAAAATGAAAATTCATTTGTATTTTAAATTCTATCATATTGTCTTGTAACTGTAAAAAAGTATTTAGTGACAGCAATCTATCTGAAGAACCAAACCAAAACATTTAAACAGTCAACAACACTACCAAAAATAGAAATGTATCCTTAATTTGAATAAACAAAACCAAAAGATAGAAAGTTCCAATTTTAATTTTGAGACATATTCTAAACATCAATTAGGATTATTTAACAATGTTTCAAAATTATTTCACATATTTTGCAAAATTGTTGTTTCTATTGTTTAGGGTATGAAAAGTTCATTTGGTTGCAGGGAAAAATCCGAGCATAAAAATTGATGAGACTTTGGGGTTATATTCAAATTTTCAATACCTTTAATTTCAATGCTCAGATTTTCCCCAGAATGAAGTATGAATAGTTTCATGGCCATTTGACATTTCATGACCTCATTCCATACATGGTAGAAATCCTGACTGTTAAAAAGCAAAAATAATTAAGTGATAAAATAACATTTGATTAGTCCATTGTACAATGAACTTTAAGTTTGAATACATTCAGCAACAAATGTTTAGTTACCATATTTTTACATAGCTTTTATAATAGATTCTTAGGTCATGGAAGTGTAAAGAATTAAATGCAATAAACCATTGTCTCCTGTGGAAATAAAATCTAATACGGAACTTTGGTTGACTTTAATGACAATATCCTGACATCAATCACATTAGATTATATTTAAACCATACATTGTAATAAAACAACAAATACTTAGCATCAAACAAAATAATTTTTTTCTAAGTTTGGTGAGAACTTTTGTGGAACAGTATTAGCTAATAAAGGTTAAATGCAAAATAAACATATAAAGTGCTTTCCCTGAGTTCAGACATGTCTAATGTCTTCAATGTGGCAGAAATAAGCATAATGCCCAAATGCATATTACCTAAGATCATTTTAACTTTTTCTTTGTAGGCAATGAATAGCTTTACTTCCAAATTCCTATTGCAACATTTGCACTGGAGATAATTAAGCATTACCAAATCTTCTCTTTTACTCAAAGTTCAATTGTTAAAATAGAAACTATAAGACTGCTGTTAATAGAATGGTTTGGATTGTGGCGTAAAAGGCAAAAGCATCCAAAAAGACAAATTAAAACTGAAAAAATCTTTTTTTGTAATCTAAGTGAGTTTTTACCATGACAGAGTTCTTTTTCTCACAAGATTTTGTTCAACAACAATATTTGTTGCACAAGTGGGTAAAATTACAAAAAAAAACAAGTGTTAACCTATCCCTGAATAGGAACACTGTCATACCAATGGTTAAGCACAGCAATTTTATATTTATGCAGTTTGCAAATTTCTTAATATTACAACTTAACAAAGCATTTGGTACAACCACATTAACAAATAAACAATTGATACAGTACACACAAAGTGTTTTGTATGAATAACACTCTAGCCTGAAGTTTGAGATTGCTGGTGATATTGGAAGAAAGTCAAGAGAAATTTCACCAGCTTTGGAGTTTTTTACTATGTATATACATATATACTTTTGTGTGAAAAACACTCTAGCCTGACCTTGAAGATTGCTGGTGAATTTCAGAGAACGTCAGAGAAATTTCACCAGCTTTGGTGTTTTTCATACAAAACTCTTTGTGTGTACTGTACCTTTAAAACAAACAATTATATCCTTTAATTTCATACTGACAAATTACTATTTCTACTATAATAACACACGATTCCAAATAACTCCTTAAAAACTATATAACAAACAGCTTTACAACGGAATAAATTTACATATGGATTTCATTGAATGTAAAAATGATTAAAATGTCATGGATAGTGTTACTGTATTAAGAATTCTTAATAACAAAAATATGAAAATTACAAATATTTACAGAAAATGTTTTATCAAGATATTTCATTTAATTTCACACTGAAATAAAATAAGTGGTAGAAAATAAAGATCTGAATATTTTTACCCATATTTTCCTAACAGAAAATGAAAAGAGCTTGAAGTTGAACACAGTGAATATTGCTTAATTATACATGTAATTCTATTACAACCAAACTGAGGTAATAAATTAAATTGATAGGTTTCAGAAATATGAAACTTTAAAAAAAAATCCTTCAAAAATTGATATTTTAACTAAAAAGAGGCTCAGAGGGTTGAGCCTGTTTTGTTCTGAAACCTGTCAATGATAATTTGACTGCACCCTTATATTGACTGGAACCTAAAAATTTTCAAAAAGGGTCTGTCAGAGAATAAGATTTCTTTTTGCATTCATCAAAAACAAGAAAAAACTGCTTGAGTCATCTAGGTTTATAATCAGATCGGGAAAAATGATCAAACTTTATAAATGACCTTCTGTAGATGTGTCCTATAAAAGTTCAGTTTTTTGGTGAAGCAGCTTCAAAGATTTTTTAAAAATAAAATTAGCAAATCAGATACAGCATTGCCAGTGACAGTCATGTTTGAAGTCTGAATGGACAATTAATGCAAGACTTCCTAGATGATTACTGTCAAATTGGTTCCATTTTGTTTCTGATTTCGGAGAGCCAATCAGAACCAAGAAATGTTTATAGTCTGATCTAGATGAAATGAGCAAACTTTGTTAAAAACCTTACACAGATGCTGTTTGGTTCCATATGGCCAAGCAGTTTTAGGAGAAGATGAAAATTTTTAAGTTTTCAGGATGATGTCAAGCCATTGCAAACCTCAAAATGCTAAATGGCCTTGGCAAGGTGAGCTTATAATATTTCTTATACATATATGATGATAAATAACGATACATGTGTCAAAGTGAACCAATAAATGACAATGTACACAATGTTACAGATTATGATTCAATAAGTTTGTTCTGAAATCTTATGACTAGATGTTACACAAACAACAAGTACTTTATATTACTGATAACCACAGCAAGTAAAATTGAAGGTTTTTAAGAATTAGGTTTGGTGAAAATTTGTGTTGCTATGTACATTGTAATGAACATTCTTTGACTTTAGTTTTGGCATGTTTAGAGACAAAATCCATTTCAGCAACAGTTCAGATGAAGCGGGGCAGTATTTTAATTGGTTGAGGAAGCCAGAGTAGCCAAGGAGAGCCATTGACCATGAGCAGGAATTACAAACTTTATCACACATGTACATTATTGGTACAATGTGTACAAAGGTGTGTTACGTACTTGAATAAACAAATATCTAACCACAGCCAAACTGGGCACCTGCAGAAAATTTTGAATTTTGTTCACTGCTAAGGCCTTTATACAACTTTTTTTTTCAGATGAATAATTGTGGTAAAATCTATGTTCACTTGATTTTATAATATTATAGTATAACATGATTGACATACATCTACCAAATTTTCCAAATATTCTCATCATTACCCATTCTTATGTAAAGAACTCAGTCTGCAGATAATGAGAAACTGGGGAATACTTTGGTCTCAAAGTAGCCAGAACAGGCCCCTAATTTCTGCTGATAACTTGTCGTATTTTCTCCTCAAATCTTTAGGGGCAAAGCTGAAAGCTACAATCTGTTGTCAGTGCCATAATAAACCTTCAAAAAGTTGAAAACACACAAATATTTATGATATTTTAGAAAAGTTTAACTGAAGTGGCAGTAAAATGATTACTGTTTACTGGCCAAGCTCTGATATGCAGATTACATCAACTACTACTACACCTGGATATATCATGTAACTAACAATAAAACAGAGATCAATCATTTTTTTCTAACCACACTGACTTCCAGTTAGGGCTTTTCCATTTGAATGTGTGTACTATGGTTGGAAGGCTATTTTGAATGTACCATTTATTATCACAAATGAAGAGTTGATGAGAATTCCAGTAAATTGTTGGCATATTTTAATTATGTCTTCCAGCCCTGGAACACACATTTAATGTAATACCCTTACGGTCTCTGATTCCCCATTAACTTGACAATCAAGCCTGCTTAGTGAAGATTGTTCCCAGTGCTAAGGAGAAGTTAACACCTGTTCCAATCCCTAGGACAAGGAAAAATGCCATGATCATTCCAGCTGTGCCTGCATTTTCTTGTTTCACTAACCTGAAAAACAATACAAAAACAATGCCAAAACGTTCATGTTTATTTATTCAGTATAACTGATATAATAATTCTTAAATGATAAATGTGTAGCTTTCAACTTTAAAATTTATTGACCATTTTATGACCTTTTTAATTCTGGTTTCTATATTTCATAATTGGCAAATACTTGTACAAGTCTATTTCAGGAACAATGAAATTTCAGTACCATAGTGCATCTCTTCTCTATGTCCATTTCAAAACTTAAAATTGTACAAAGAATGATTAACGTAATTTGATAGAGATTGAGAGGCTTTTATCTGGAAATGGTGTAAACAAACAAATCATAATCATTTTATTAAATACTACGTCTGCATCAAATTTGTAATATTGTTTATTTAAAAGAAAGAATATAGAATATATGTCAGAAAGACAATTCACATCTTTTGTGGATTGACCTTCATCAGACACGCCAAGGACCAAGAACAGACACCAGATTTCCTGGGGCACCAAACAAAATCTTAAAAAAAGTGCTGTGCTTTTCTCTTTTTTATCAAACAGAATATTGACAAAATAGAAAAAAATATTTTAAATGACTAAATTTCACTGTGTTTGAAGCACTTAGGGCATCTTTTTATCTTTGTGTGTAAAATGTTTCAGACTGTACTTACTTTGGACCATACATCATACACAGACTACTGAAATAACCACTGGTGAAGCCCATTACAACACCACCTACGATGTAAATGTAGTCATTCTCAATTATGACATCAAATGTTCTGGTATCTGGTTTGAAGTTACAAAGCAGGAAAAACGGGATAAGTAATCCTCGTATTGCAACTGGTATCCAAACCCATCTGTGTCCTGGCTGAAAATGACAATAATTAACTTTTAAATTATTGCCTTACTTGAAAATTCTAAAATATCTCATGTATTCTTGTAACTGAATGGTCCACAATCTTTTCAGTATTCTACTCACAGCAAATTAAGGAATTCAAAATGAAACATAGAGAAAGTGTGCTTATGAGACACAGATTCCCTTGTCATTGCAAGCATGAATTAGACATAGGACTAACCTGGAAAAAGCACATGCCATAATGAATGTGAATATCTCACCAGGTCTTTGGGTGACACAGAAAAATCTCAGAACCAGAAAAATCTGAACTGATGTGTCCAAGATTGAGAAAAGCGATCTTTGATACTTTTACTGTTACTTTACAATGCATTTCAGTGATGACAATATACATGTTATGTTAGTTTTGCACCATGTTTTGCATTGTTGATAAACAAGTTTTTCTTGCTTTATTAACAATGTATGTATTAATTTAAAAATTGCAGTATAAACACAAAATTTGTGTTATAGTATTTTCCGAAATTATGTACGAGACAGGCAAAAAATGCTTATCAGCTCTTTTATTTTAAAGCTCATACAAACAAAGTTTATATTTGCCATCAAGGAACATATATCGTCTAATAACCAAACCAAGAAAAATATTATAAAAAAATTAATTAATCTTGCTATAGATTATATTGTCATTTTATTTAGATACAACCTGGATGTCATTTCATGAAATCAATGACAACATCCAATTTTATTTTAAACTAGAATTTTTCCTTGTCTAATGCAAATACTACAAGACTGAATAATGTCAACTTACAACTCTTACAAACTCTGATGCTAAATTTCCCAAGAAAGCAAACAGATTAAAACTCAAAAAGCAGAATATTGGAGCCCAGTAGTCATCTGAAATTGTAAAATAAACAGCATTGAAAAATTGCAAAACAATATAATTTACAATATATACAGTATTTGGCTAAAGATTGTATGCTTTTACCCTAACAGCATTTCAAGGGGTTACGTTTACATACAATGTACCCCTACACTAAGTTTGGTGATTACGCCAACCAACGACTTTTGATTGGTGTCCCTACTGCACTATCAGGTCTTTTTGCTTTGTGACGACAGATTTTCTGGGAAAATCTGTTGGTTGACACTTTTTTTTAGAATTGTAACTAGTGTGTGGATTTTCCAAATCAAGTGATGTCACAAAACAAAAATTTTACAGTACAGCAGCAACACCAAGAGGGAGATTACATACTTATGATTGTGGTTTCATAGGTTATAAAAGCATTGACAGAACACATTTTAAGAAAGAGGTGCTTCCACCCTTCATACGAAATGTGCTACATCCAATGCTATTATAAGTTTATGAAACTACAAAACTTTAATCAAGGGTCTGAAGAAAGTTTAAACAAGGAAACTTTTAAAATCACTGTACCAGTAATTTTTAATCTGAACTATCAGATAGCTTTTTAGATTTTTTGCTGTGAATGCTGTAACATGTCTTTTTAGCATATATTCCATATTATCGTTTCAATATAACAAAATCAAGAGTTGTCTAACTATTAATAAAACTTACCATGAATTGGAAAGTTAATTCTTCTCACATTGGCCCATATACCAGGAAATATAGCCAAGGTTACAAAGAAGACAAACCATACACTGACTGCCTGCACCCATATCTGTAATGTTATAAATTATATTATCAAATAAACTTTGAATGATCAGAAGGTTCCATAATTGTTGAGTGTCCAATTTTGACTGTCATTTGGTGGATCTCTGTGTCATGGACAATTATCCCACATCTCCTGTTTTTAAAATGATTTTTTGGGGGGGAAACTGTGTCAGAAGATGGAATAGATTACTTACCTTGTCTGACTTGTTATAAATGAGATTAATGCTTTAGACCCAATATCAAATCAATACAACATACAGATCTCTAACAAAAATTAACTGAGGCATGGACAGGGTAGAACTTTAAAGACCTTGGCATACAAATGTGATTTTCCTATTTTTTTTAAATTACCTTCTTAAAAACCATCCAGTACATCTGAAATGTTTCTTTACATGTTCTGTTGGAAACTCTCTGTTGTAAGTGCTTCTTGGCAACTGCATCTTTATGAAACTTGTAATAATTCTGAAAAGTAAACACATGTTTTAATCCAGTCTAAAAAATAAATTATTATTTTTTCATATCAAGGAATGGGAACATAATTAAAAAAACATCATTTTTTCAAAGACACTTTTGAGTCAAACTTAAAACATTTAAATGCTTAATTTAAAGAATTAATTCTTCCAGTACACTAAGCAGAGACTCCTAGGAGACCGTATTGTTACCTGATGGTGACTTAAAATCAATCCTATTCAAATAAACAATGTTATTTTCCAAGAAGAAATTCTGACCAAAAAATTTGGTTAAGGACCACCCAAGTGGCTTGTTAACGTCAATCAACAAGATTTCTGTTTCCAATTTCCATTCAGGACTGATGTTAAACTCCATTCAGCTGTGGTAACCATCTTGATTTGTCAGTGGACATACCAGATAAATATGAAGAGATGACATCAGGACCACTTCACCAAGTTTGTTTCAGATTGGAAAAGGAGTTTCAAATAATAGAATTTTCACTGCATTTAACTAAGTTTCACATGGTGGCCATTTTAGTTGGTCAGAGGGGATACCGTTTTGATAGACCACCTGAGGACATTAAGGTTCCAATTGCACAACAGTTTCACAGGTGCAGGACGCGTAATAAAAAATATACTAAATGTACTACATACCCTTACAAGGTAATCAACTACAAAAATGGTCAAACACGATAGGGTGGCGTTTTTTTGGATCCTGCATTGAATGCAAAGGAGTACAAATATATGGTTTACTTTGCCAAAATATGAAAATTTTTTCTTTAAAAAAAGCCCCTTTTGAGGTGTTTCCTTTCACAAATAAAAAGCTTAGGTCCTACTGTAGCAAAATAAAATGACCAAAAATTTTGGTAGGACAAAATAGAGGCACCTCCTGTTCTCCATGATGAGGCTGTGGCCTTTATCATGGCATCCTTTAACCAATAAACCTTATCGGTCTTTTCAGACGACTAAATTATTCAATATTTTTATACCTTTCTATAAAAAAGTGAAATCGAAGCTTGATAAAGATGAGAATTCCTTCAAAAACCATGTTTTAGGACAAACTTTTTTTAGATAGGTATGAAAATAATGAATAATTTATTCGTCTGAAAAGGCTGATTATCTTTTTCGTAAAAGGATGCCGTGATAAAGGCCACAGACATGCGGAACAGGAGGTGCCACTATTTTGTCCTACCAAAATTTTCGGTCATTTTATTTCACTACTGTAGGACATAACTTTTTTTATTTGTGAAAGGAAATGCCTTGAAAAGGGACTTATTAAGAAGAAAAATTATTCAGTTTTTTGGCAAAGTAAACCATGTATTTGTACTCCTTTGCATTTCAATGCAGAATTCGAAAAAACGCCACCCTATTGTGTTTAGCCATTTTTGTTGTGTCGCCTGCACACAAAGTGTGTGGCGACATATAGGTATCACTTTAGTCGTCTTGCGTCGTACGCGTCACACTTTTTTGTTTTTGGTTGCTTCAGTCTTGTCTTAACAGTGTCATTAAAAGATGCTGAAATTATTTTAACAACTTCATTTGCAGAGTTCAGAAAGTCCAACTTTCATTTTCTTAACTTTTAATGATCACCACTTATAAATAATGATTTTGCTGTTTCTGCACACATAATAAAAATAACTTCAGAATCATATTTGTTTTATTAAAGACATGCCAACATATTGCATGGAAATTGGTCTTTTTAATGCATTCTAATGCCAAATACACTTATTCTTTCAACGCAAGATTCCTTCTTGTTAACTTAGGAAAAAATCCAACTCATATATGTCAAACATTAGATAGCAAATGATTTTTGATGGTCCCTTGGACTATGAATTTATCTAGAATTGGCTGTAATTATGGATTATCAAGATCATTAATATCCATCAAGACATTAAGAGAAAAGATGACCATCTTTCTTATGATGTTCAACAACAATGGAATCATTGATAAATTTTTTTCATATTTGCATAGTTACCTAATAATAGAATTCTCAAGTTATTAAAATGAAAGCAAAAACACATAAACCACCACTTGTTACTATAAAATAATTCTGATTTTTGAGCATCTCTCAATTAATGTGTTTAAACTTCAAAAAGAAACTTACTGTAACAGGTAATAGAAAATAACAATCAAATGCCACAAGTAAGATAACAATGGCTGTCACAAAGTAGTAGATAGCCTGGGTTCTTGGATTAGGAGCAGCTGAAATAAAATATTCAAATGTTATCTTGATTGATCAGGATAAAGAGTATAGTCACACATTTTAAAAGGAAGAGGGTTACAAGAACAAGACTTAGTATCCCCCCAGTTTAAATGTCCCAATACATGTATTCAGATCAGTAATCAATGTGGTTTTTTGGCCTTAATACATTTTTGGAAAATAAGTCCCTATGTCTTTTTATACAGATAACACAACAAAACTTAATTGCCTTGCCATATTAAACTCAAACCACTGACAATCAAAAAAAAAATTTATGAATCCAGCAGTTCAGATATATGCTTTTATACCATATAGATCATTTTATTTTACTGAAACTAGAAAATGGCAGTATATCATGGTATACCAATTTGAATTCTACACATCTACAGGAGCAAATGCAACTTACCGGCTAGACATATAAGGTTGATAACTGCAATGAAGACACCAGAGAGATTCTGAAAGAGAAATACAAGTTTCAAATATTCTATTAAAATCTACAAAGTAAAAAAATGTCATTTTTACAATTCAAGATATTGAAACCATAAGCCACTTGTTTGAATGCAGAATTTTACAAATGCCCTCAGGGCCAGAAATAAAGATTACGTAAAGATAAAGAAGAACATGTACATATAGAATTCAGTATTTAAAAAAACATATGGAAACCATTTTTAAACACATCTTAAATGCTACCATTATATCACTTCAGAAATATGAAAAACATTTTGAAACTATAAATAACAATGCTTCAAACAATGATTTCGCAACTTAACAATAATCACTAATCATTGAATATGACTGACACAGTCACCAATTCACTAATGTGTATTGATTGACTGAATGGTGCTTAACGCCCAGTGGCAAATATTTCATGCATATTCAGGACGAAAGCATGTTAATGATGAGTGATGATGTATGAACCCTGCATTGTACTAGACTGACACCCTGAGCCGGATTTTCAACGCGCTAGCTCACGAAAGCAACAGTCCGCAGGAAGACATGCCACTCTACCCAGACACATTATTCTGACTCTGGGACGACCAGTCTTTGCTCTTACTCCTAAATGATGTGTGCTTAGCGGAGAAGCTGCAAATACCAATTTTAACGTCTTTGGTTTGACCCGGCTGGGGATCGAACCCACTACCTTCCGCACTCAAGGGGAGCACATTAAACCACTGAGGCGGTCCACTAATGTGTACATACATTTCCTAATACTATGGCATTAGTATACTTCATGGGTAAAATAGCTGCCAAGCCAAATGTACTGTTCTGATACACACCAGTTGCCACTGAAATATATTATTACAAATCAATGATCATCTCATCAATTGGAAGTTGACATGTTTAAAATCATAATACAATTTTAATGCAACTAGTAATTCAAATTGGTTATCAGCAACCATAATTGTTTAATTATTTAGCTAAAACCATTTGAAATTACAAGTATGACAACAAAGTTTTAAAGAAAAGATAAAACTTATAATAGCATTTTCAAATGAAAATATTTTTCTATTTGTATTTGGTAAAAAACATAATACTCTTATGTTTTCAAAATGTCTTAATTTTAACAGCCTTAACAGAACCCCATCAGGTTACAGAGTATGCAATAAGTAACTAAAATATTGTGACCATAAATTTATTGTATAAATGCTTAAATAAATAATAAGATAATTATATTAAGACTGTAATGGGACCTGTATTAGTATAATTTAGGCTGTTATTTGGTGGATGGCTGTCTCATGGACAATCATGCCACATCTCCCATTTAATATCATTTCAATCAAACATGTATAAATCTATAACTTTATTTTCCACTTAACACACGATTTAAGTGTCAATGCTGCAAGTACAAGCTTCAGTTTCATAGAACATCTCAACTTGAGATTTTCCTTACATCTCTGAGTTTTTGTTCAAATATTGAAATTGCTGTCATTTGATTGGTAAGTTTTTTAGTTCAGGATATCCTTAAAATGAGATGTTTTATGACTGGTATTTTTGTAAGTTTAGTTCCTCAACTTCAACTTCACTATTGGACAACATAAATTCATATTAAGGAAACTTGCAAATTTGATGTTTCCATTGTTGTTACAACTTACTGTTGAGAACAACAGCCATCATCATGGTGATATAGAAGAATTCAACTGTCCCTGTAAGCAAAACAAAAGCAATTCAGTATATTGCAGATGAAGTGCCAATTTAGTAATTCAGAGCAAATATTATTTGTAAAAATTTTTAAGAAATAAGCTCTGAATTTTTCAGTGGATAGTTGGGCATGTGATACTACACAATTATAGACTTTTGTAGAAGTTTTAATAAAAAAATATTTAATATTGACTGAGGTCTTTGGTCAAAGTCAATATCGATTTTTGGTCTATTAAAACTCATATCGGTTGATATTAAAAACTATAATTTTTATTATATTATTGTGATACTGTTTGATTAAAAAAATATAGAGCTCTTGAAATAGAAGTTAAAGTTTTAAAATAAAGTAAATGAAGTTTATATTGATTAATTAAAAACATCATTTTCTTGAAATTGAAAGTGAAAGGGAAAGTGGAAGAATTCAGTATAGCTTTTAATCAAACAATGTAAGAATTCACAAAATGTCAGCTAACAGTATTTAATCCAATGAAATAATGAAAATAAAGACATTATGTAATAAATACATTAATTAGAAGTGATAACAACAAGAGTACTGTATCATGTATTTCTTAGATGAACAGATTGATGTTTACATAAACACACTGGTAGCTTCTGTTTACATGAATAGACTGGAAGCTACCGATTACATAAGCAGACTGGTCTCTGTTTGTTTTCGTCAACAGACTGGTAGCTGCTGTTTATATGAACATACTGGAAGCTCCTGTTTAGATGAATAGACTGGTAGTAGCTGTATATTTTAATAGACTGGTACCTTCTGTTTACATAATTAGTATAACATTTAATTTACTTACATTCCGTACTATCAACCATGGCAAGGACAACTGTTCCAATGAACACAAGTGTCATAATACATATTGATATGATTATCCTACGTGGTGAGGCTTGCCTACAAAACAACAAAATATTAAGTCAATCAATTTCCATGGTTTTAATTAAGGTATTTTAACAGATTGTTTTATACTTGGGATTTCAATATCAAGGAATTGAGTATCTCTTACTCTCTTAAACCATACCTATCCATGTGTCAAGAATTCAACACCATACTCTTAATATCCAGGTCTTTATTTTTTGGGGGGTGAAAAAAACAGTTGAAATACTGTTTATTCTTCATAAAGATTCTTATATTTGGAATATATAAAAGAGTTTATATGTCTGTTATTTCAAATGTCAGATATAACTCAAAAACATTGCAATGCTAACCAAATGATATCCCTGCTCCAAGCATTTGATCCCATATGTTGAACTACAAGTATATCCACCTGAATTAACCTGACAGCTATTATCTTTCTTTATGCACATCCACATAAATAAATTTCATAAGTACTTTACTTTATATAAAATTCTACTTATCAACTCAATAGTTTTTGACAGAACCCACTTTTAAGTTCAAAGCTCGTTAAACTCTCAAATTGAATTATCTTCTCTTGAAGCAATCCACTTATTATAAAAATTAATTTTTTTTACACTTTTACCCATGAATAGACTTTTCATTTGTGTGCAGTCATATTAAAAAAAGCATGTTAACTTTGGGGAATATCAAAACTCTCTTCATATCTGTTCACATCAATATTCATAGAATAGCCCACATTTATTGAATTGATTATGACTTACCCACCACACTGACAGAAAGTATTTACTCCACTCATGATGAAGTTTGGGACTTGTGATGCAATACCGATGGAAAACATGAAATTTTGCCTCAGGTTGGTCACTTCTGTAGAATTTCCTACCAACTTGTACTTCTCAAAGTACTGTCAAATAATAAATGGAACTAATTCTGGTTTCAACTTTACAAGACTAAGATGCAATTTGAAGAAAGTAATACACTAATTAAATAAAGCAATAATGATTTCAGTTGTTAGCAATACCTTTTTCAAGATAAGTTCTTAAAAAATCAAATGTGGACACAGAAATCCCTTGCCTGAATACTGACTTTGTCAACTAGAAATATGGATGAATGAAAAAGAAAGTAGTCACTGAGAAACTGCTGTGTAGTCAATGGACAATGCAAATGAGGTCTGCATTATATGACATATGACAGATTAACATATCCACCTATAATCTGTCTATATGTAAGGTGCACAAACTAGCTGAGCTGTGCAAGTACAGGCAATAATATAATTGTGATTAATAAAATTGCATCTCTCTGTGACCCCAAAATGCATTAAAGCCTTTGGAGACCCCTTTCAGAATATTTGCATCATTAAGAAGCTTCTGAGCAAGTTTGATAAAAATTAATGAGGATTTTACAAAGCTATTGCAGTTTAAAAGAACCTAACCTAAGGGTTTACCAACACTCATGAGCAAAACAACTACAATAAAATCCAATTAGGAAAAAAAAAAAAAATATGTGTGTTTCCGGTTAACCGACCCTCCCTAATTTTTTTGGTCCAAAATCCCGACCCTAAACTTTTTTTTACGATTTTTGGGGAAAAAAAATAAAATTCCGGAAAAAGCATAGATTTCCGTATTTGGGTCCGTAGTTTAGTATAACACAACAACAATGGCGGCGTACTTGTTAGCCGCAACGAGTTTACTAGCCGTCAGAATCAACAAGTGTCAGCCCCTGACCACTACAAAAAACAGCATACTT
>JAULBM010267723.1:0-16609 GCA_032357055.1 Geukensia granosissima
AGAGGTTTCAACTTTTCATTAATACCTTTTCATATATTGGACCAAATTTTGACTTGGTAAAAAGTTAAATTTCATCATGGTCTAATGTCGAGTATCTTGACTGAAGGGGTGTAGTTTTCCTTTCAAAGGTGAGTGAAACTCGGTCCACTTGTTATAAGTAATTTGTACAAAGTTTACTCCATTGCCAAACTAATTCAAATCATTACTGCATTTGATATTTGTTTAATTTACAACATTTTCTTAATTATTTTTGGATAAATTTTTGCACTCTATTTTTTCTAGAATACTATTTTTGATACTAGATTTTGACCTTTACATTTTGCTGTTGTATTTATTTTGTAAACTGTTTAATTGTACTTAATAAACTTTATTTTTGAACCAGTATTCCTTTCATTTACAGTCCAGAACTGAGAATTCTACAAAGTCAAAAAGATAAATCACAAAATACTTAGCTTGACATGGCTTTCATTCATTGGTTTTTGATTTAGCCATTTGGTTGTAGGTCAATTTGTTCAGTTGTTCATACAGTCCTTGGAAATTAAGAGTTCATGCATAAAACCTTATCCAGTCGAATTACTCCTTTTACACAATTAAAAATAATACATGATACAACAAAAGCATCGACCTGGAAAGTTGGTGTCTGCTAGTTTAAAATCCAAAAAGCAACCGATCAGAAAACCATGTTTCCCTTAACTATGGTGTAAATGAAAACACGTCCTACTGAATTAAGTGTTAAAATGTCAGAAAACTAAGGGTTATGCAAATATTTATAAAAAAAAATGGAAAGGAAGTAGGTAGTAGAGATTGTTATAACAAATATAAACTGTTAAGTTCACTATTAACTTTTTAACAAGAAAGTCAATATAAGAACCATTAAAAACCACATTTAAGATTTAATAATAATGATGTGACGATATCCTTTACGGAAAATTTTATTAAGAAAATAAAAAGATATGGGATAAATGTCGAAAGACTGCACTCCAACAACGAGAAAACAGAGTTATTTACAAATCTAGAGGTCTCAACAGTTACTTACAAATCTAGAGGTTTTCACAAGGCCTTCAATAAGAGTGAAATACCACTACTTGTGAAAATCTCTAAATCGCCCCAATAAAAAATCGTGTATGCTTAAAATAAAACTGTTCTTACCTGAAAATTATCAAAAATGTACACGTAACAAAACATCAAAGACAGAGACAAACCTATGACTACAATTCCTGACTTGGGACAGTCGCATGAGACATGTGGTGTCGTTGAACTAGATTAATTGGTTCCCAACCCTCTCCCAAAAAAGAGAAGGAATTTAATACTATGAAGATTAAGTTATAGTTTCTGAGCTATATTTACCACGTTTTTTGTAAAAAGTAAGATGAGATATCCCGTTTTTCATCGGATGGTTACAAGTTCATCAAAATTTAATGTTAATTCATTATATTTATTTATTTAGTAAATGTTTTAATCAATTTGTGGCAACGAAATCCTTGAGTTTATAATTAGAAAAAAGCCAATACACTTCAGGTATTCTCCTTATTGAACTTCATCATGACTATAGGATAGAAAACATGTTTATGGAAGATGATCTAGAGAAGGATGTAAAATAAATAGAACGTGTACATGTAAATACATGAGGAACTCATGGACAGATGAATAACATGCATTTTTCTGAAGGAAGTAGTACTGTGTTAATACCAGATGACTGGTCCAAATTAAAAAAAGTTGTTTGTTTCCACACTTCCCTTTTTAAACTTTTCTCAGACCTTTTTCGTTAAAATATGGATTAAAAAAATTAGCAAATTTTAAAAAGAATGAAAAATATCTATGAGCCTTCCTACCTTCCTTTTTAGGATGACGTGTAGGGGGTGGGAAAACACACGTATTTTGCAATTATGGCCTTGTATAGAAGACAGAAAAATTAAGCAGATTACTAATTCACCTGTTACCGGAGCAACTTAAGGATCTTGATGAAAGATGCTTTTGTAATATCCATGATAAGAGCAACAACAAAGCATCTGCGAGTTCCAAGACAGACCTAGGAACCTGTTCAATTCAAAACATGAAATTGATACAGCCGTAGCGAGCTGTACAGCCCATTCGAGAACAGCTATGAAGAGCTCCATTGCATTTGAAAAGGGGATAAAGAAATGTTTGGATGAGAAACTGTAAAACAAATTAATTCAAATGCAATGTCAGAATGGGCCTCATCACTGGATTTCCGTCGTTTAAATGTGAAAGATGCTTATCCTCCCACAAAAAATCTGCATCTGCGTTGGCAGTCTTGTTCCAGCATCCCTGTTTTGCTGTTTAGCTTTTTAGAGCAAATAATGGCAGCTGCAGCTCGAAGCCTTTTTGAATATTGCAAAATGTCGTTTGGTCTTTGTAACACACTGTTAACTGCAAACCTTGTTGATATATTTGTCTGTCAACAAATAGAGAGAAACAACATGTATGAAGGAAGTTAAGCGTTTCCTTAGACTCTAATTACTACAGAAAATTCATCAAAAGTTTTAGCGAAATTGCAGCCACAATAAGTTTCTTATCTAAAAATAAAATGTTCCATTTGTCTGGACAACTGTAGCTAAGGAAAGTTTCAAGGAGAGGAAATATGCCTTATGTTCTGCTCTGTACTGTCGTACCCTCAACCAGAATGGATTGGCTCATGTCTTCATGAATTCCAAGATACCAAGAAGGCAGACATAAGTCGTTAAGTCAGGAGATAGAAAAGACTATGCCCAACAAAATGATACTTAAGACAAACATAAGAGGCCTTAAAGTGTGGGTCCCATTCCTACATTGTACTTTTGTCACATAACTGTAGATCTTATTTTATAAAATATTTATATACTATTATATATCAAATCAAAGATAATTTTCCATATTTTTAAACAAACTGGAAGTCATGAATAAAATTGAAGTGTAAAAAATTATAATAACTTAAAGAGAATGTCCAGCCATTTCCAGAAAATAAAGGTTCATGGTACGATCGCCTCTTCCAAAATTCCAAAAGAGCCACAGTACATGCAAAAAAGTTCAAATTTTGCTTTGCTCAAAACAGGATGTTTTAATAGTTACCCCCTTTGAATATAATTGGCTGGACTTTTTGTATTTATAGTATTTGCAAAGTTTGTGAGAATAACTTAAAATCACTATATCCAACATAGGTGACTTCTATGTGCGGCTTCTTTTCCTGGTTACAATTTAAGAAAACTAGTTCTTTTCTGACGTCGCATCATGTTTTTCTGTTAAATTGTCAATTTTCGTAGCTAAGGCCAAATAGCATGTAAACAAAGAGTTTTTTTATGTGACGTCTAAAAGTTGAGGTCTCATTCCTACATTACACTTTAGTCACATAGCTGTAGATCATATTTTATGAAATATCCATAGACAATTATATATTAAATCAAAAATAATTTTCCAAACTTTTAAACTAACTGGAAGTCATGAATGAAATTTTTCATCGATCAATAACATGTATGTGCAAAACAAGGAAAAATTGACAAAATAAGTCCTTAAATATTTGACCACCACCCATGTTCAGCCCATTGTACCATGGATACCTACATGATTAAAGTGAAAAAGTTATATTCACTTAAAAGAGACTGTCCAGCCATTTTCAGAAAAAAAAGGTTCAGGCTACGATCGCCTGCTTCCAAAAGAGGTACAGTACACACAAAAAAGTCGCAATTTTGATTTGCTTAAAACGGGATGTTTTTTGTAGATACCCCCTTTGAATATAATTGGCTGGAATTTTTGTATTTATAGTAAATGACACCATGTTTTTGTTAAAATTAATTTATTAACAAACATTTAACAAAAAACTTTAAATCTTTTGTTATAGGCAATAAATGAATGTAATTCCCTACACAACACCTATTTGTAATTTGTAAAAATCCCTAGAATTTTATATGAAACTAAAAAAAATTGTGTTCAGTATTCTAAAATCCCCATAGAGAATTAAAAACTCGGCGCAGCTTAAAATACATCGTGATTGCTAAAAATTATTTTTGCAAATTGCTTGCACTTTTTCAATCTACAAAATTAACACTATTTTATAAGAATACGGTTTTTTACGGCGATGTTTTAGTTTTCATTAAGCTCTATTCCCAGCAAACTATTACGTCAAGGATTCCATTACCATAAAGAAGTTAAAACTTTAACATAATTCTATAAAAAAATAAAGTTATATATTATTTCAAAGTTTGTTTGCACCTGCAGAAAATGATAAAAATGGAATATCAAAAACAAACTTTTAAGGAAATGTGGTAAACAGAGCTCAACATTTGGACTTACTTTAATAAACTTATACATAAATGTTTTCTACACGATATTTTCTTCTTTTAGTATCAACATTGACTTCTGCTCAATATTTTATATCAAAGCTAATTTCAATAATTATTTTGTTAAAAATATTCTTCCTACATTCTGTCGATACTGTTTTTTATTTTGTTACTTGCCAAATTTCTTATTTTCTTTGGCTATAAATGACATTATAACGATTTGCTATAGAGAGCTGCAAAAAAGACACAAAAACTGCTCAGACGGGAATATGTTGCTACTTAGTTGAAGTCATCACTCCAGAAATTTTACGGTCGACACCACAATCTTGTCGACCGGTATGGAGTATCCATTTCATACATGAAGACTGACTTTTTCCTGTGAAGTTGCGGAAAAACAGACTGATCCCTTTCACCGCCTGGGCTGTAATCCCATTACATCTTCCCCTTTACCCTGAAATGACTAAAGTACACCAAGCGAAATTTGCCACGACTTAAGTCAAAATATATGGAAAGTTCAGCTACAAAGTATGGCATGTTATATATCGTTGGAATTCTAATTTTTTGCCGCAGCTCATCGTGCAATAAGAATTTTAGTTTTCCTCAGCACAAAAAAATTTCCCTTTTCCCCTCTATGTTAAATTTTTGACATTGAAAAAAATTCTCAAAATGGCATGTTTGCATAGCTAAATATCCCGCTTCAGTGTTACAGCTGGAATATAATTTAACTTTATTCCTAAAATTTCATCTTTTATCTGTCATAAGACCACAAAAAAAATTAAAAAAATTATCATGTCTTGTTACCTGAGACCATTGGTGCACAATCAAAATGAGGCAAATTTACAAAGGCGAAAAAATTACATTACACCCTATGGGGAATTTTTTTATATGAAGTTAAAATAAATTTTAGCTACAGCTTGAGCTGCGACAAATTAGAAATTAGAATTCCAACGATATAAAATATGATATATTTCACTGTAAAAATTTTGATGCAGGTTCACTTTTGTTGTGGCAAAATTGGTTTAGTGTACTTTAATTATACAAAATTACCACACAAAATACAATATCTATGAAGGGATTCGGAAACCAGCAGTACAATGCTTTTAAGACTCCGTCTCCTTGAGTTATCACATAAATATTTATTATTACATATTAGCACATGCCAAAAGAAAAACAAAAGTTACAAACTAAGGAAAAGATACATGACAAATATGTTTGAAGTTGCAAAATATGGAAGGGTGCAAAGTTAAGAGTGCATATAACGAATGACTAGGAAGTGAATCGATTACCTTTGGAAAGATATTTCTGTACAAGTAAATAATTATGCTTGTTTAGCTCATCTGTGAGTGCATCTGATCCAAAAAGTAGTAAATCTTCATTTATAGTTACGGGGTAATTAATAGAAAGAATCGTTTTTTCTCTAAGCTTACTATATCTACATCTATATATCTGCAAAAATATAAAAAGTGAGACGTAGATCCAATATTACCACAATAACAATTAGGTGAAGCCACAAGATTAAGTAAGTATATGCTCTTTCAGGGAACTCATGTCTAAGCATCTATAACCTACAGAATAATGGAAAATTTGACCCTAACCACAACCTGAATAATAATAGGTGGGATTTCTTTTTCTTTGTTTTTGCAAGCGAGTTTTGAAAATGTTCGGCGATGTTGAACAACGAATATATCAGACGAATAAACATCCAAGATTTGACTGATGAAGATAAAAAGTATCCGAAGTAGAAGTCCGTAATAGTTCGATCTTAAGTAAAATGATGAGACTGACGAGTATTGTAAGTGTGTCGATCATTAACCAAACTTGGTATCATAGAAGTTAAGTACGCTGGTGAATTCTTATCTATAATTTTGAAGAACATTATCAGCTTATGGTTTTCCCTTCTACTAGATAATTTTCCCAACCTGTTTTGTCATACAATTTCCTTAGTAATCATCATGTTAGTTGGATTCCCCCGTGTCTATTCTAGCTTGTTCCAGTTGAACGTTTTCAATTCTATTAATGATTATGACCATCCCAAATTACGTCCCCGTATTCCAATATTTGTCTGATATAAGTAGATTTTTCCCAAAGTGGATCTGTCGAGAGTTTTCTCTAATACACAGTCTGCTGTACGCCTTGTCAACTACAAAATCACTATGATCATGCCATTGCCCATTATTTGAGAAAACAATACTCAGATGCTTATGAGTAGTGACCTCTTGAAGTTCGTGTTGATTCATATACAAAGGAAGATGTATAGGTTTGTTAGGTTTTCGAGAAATAATCATAGTTTCTTCGGGGAGATTGAATTTGACTAGCCATTTTTCAGACCATCTATGAACCTTTTCCAAGTTCTTGTTTAAATTTTGCGTTGATGTACAGGGATTCGCTACGATAAGAAAAATGTGTGTATCATCAGCAAAAAGTTTAATGCTTGCTTTTATTTCTTAAACTATATCACTGATGAAGAAAATGAAAAGTAATGGAACTAATATTGATCCTTGTGGAACCCCAGCTGTAATTTGCTTCCAGTCTGAGTTTGACCTATTTAATACCACCCATTGACACAGTCCAGAAAGATATTTACCATTTTCAAAAACAGGGGTGACATTTTCTCTTTTCCAACTACTACATGTATGAAACATAGCAGAAGAGAGCGACATATTAAAAATCTTACGAAGAGGATATTTAAGTTGTTGAGCTGCCTCCTTAAACAAACGAGGGCTTAACAAATCTGGTCCTGAGGCTTTGTTACTATTTTTAATAGTAAGTATTTCCTCAACATCTTGTTTCGAACTTGTAATATTCTAGAGCTCGGTGTTGGGGGTAATTACGTCCGGTAATGTGGCATTGCTGTCATCGATGAGTGACCGCGATGCGAAGAAAGGCGCTTGTGGATATTAGAAACGAGCCATCGTGGTTCTAGTTTTCTGACGGTGACAATTGTATGTGGGGCACTCGCCTCAGCCGCGTCTAGAATCAAATTCGATATAGTTGCGGTATTTTTGTCCACATCGTCGTTTTCGAGTATAATATCCAATTAAACCTCAGATAATATTTGACGATAAGACAAGAATCGAAATCATCTCGATTATATTACCATATTTTACGTTTCTTATTTTTTAATAAGCTTCGGGGCGTCAATAAATCCAATAAAAAACACCGGTACCTGGTTTGATCCAATAACTGGTCAGTATAAGATCAATCAGAGACGATGAGTGGTCAGTGAAATTTATTGGTTCATCAAGTAACTGCTGGAGGATATACCGAGGCGCGATTTGCCTCATTTTCGAATCATTAGTATGAAGGTAATGTCGGTAAAATCACCTGTTATAATGGTATAATTAATATTGTTATCATTTGCGGCCCCTTCTATCGAAGTTTCTACAAGATTCCACGTTTCAATATTGCTATTCGGCGGCACATAAAATGTTCCGTACAGGACCTTTTTCCCTAATTTGAACTGGACCCAAATAGCCTCAGCATTGTCAGATTCGAGATCAGTTCGTCTAAGTGCACATATATTTTCTTTAATATAGACAAAAACCCCACCCCACTCTTAATTGGACCCCTATCTCTTCGAAAAGGTTTGTGAAAGTTGAGGAGTTCGATCGCTTCGTCGAACTGTATACGAAGCCATGTTTCAGTGAAGGACAGAATATCAAATTCATTTTATTCAGCACTTATAAGTTCCAGTTTAACAGTACTAGACTTTGAACATTTAGGTGTAGATATGAAACGGCTGCGGAAAATGTTTCGAAAAGACTAGATGCTATATAGAGTCATCTAATTATTCATGTTCGAGGCCAGAGTTAGGTTTTATCCCAGCTATGATTAGTATTAATTGTATAATAAACAACACAGTAACAATATCAATACAAGACAAATTGTAGTATAACTTATGACGTTTTAGCACACGGACATTGTCCATATATTTTTTACTATTAATATTTCTGCTTTTAGACTGAATGATATATTTTCCAAATAAGAATAGATAAAAAAAACCATAAAAATCAGTAGACAAATACTGATAGCTTTTTCTTATTTGAAGACAAATCATCAAATAACTGCAGAAAACATCGTACACATGCAATTAAACTTTGTTTTTCTTGCAAATAACTTTGAGGAGAACAAGCCAACTCTCAGTCTATACTGTTCTATACAAACACCCATTTATGTAACACCTGACTAATCAACTGAATAGTGAGAGTGGCCAAGAAACAAAAATATTTCTTCACAGAAGTAATCAACATAGAATAAAGAAACGACATCAAATTCATACAAGCCATGAAAATTAATATGCACTTCGTCTGATAATAAAACATGAAATAGGTGAGAATGGTGAAAGTGAAATAAAATAAATATGCAAAACACAATAAAGATAATCATGATAATGATCTTGCTAAATTAAAGTGTGGTTCATCAATATAGTACGCCACAATAATTAATTAGTTAATAAAATAATCTTGTATACGACTGGAAGGTATGCATTTTCAACGCAAATATGTATAAGAGAGAACTCGGTAACAATTAAATTTTCCTATGTTTCCAAGTCAATGTGATGATATTTGTTAAGTATATTGAACACCCCGTGATAATCTCACACCTTGACATAGTAGACAATTTTACGCATGAGTAAATATTTTTACTATTGAAAACTAAAATGGGTAAAAATAATCACTATTACAAATTAAAGTAACATTTGAAATGGATTCAAAGTCTATGACTACAATGGTCGTTCCGAGGAGACTGTGGACAAAGCTCCTGTAGCAGCATAGAACTTAGCAGCTGTAAACACGATACTATTGCCTGTGGCACCATCGTTTTCAGACCTTTGTGTTGTAGGAAAACAATTTCCATGGCACCAGGACAATGACTAGAGACATATTTACGAAGCTCATTTTCAGTGTTGATAACAAAAAGTTTGTCTCTTAAATCTTTGATAAAAATTTTGTCGTCCAAGGTCCAATTTTTAAGTCTGGCTAATGTATCTCCTAGTTCTCAAAATACTAGCTAGATATACTATGCCATTGCGAATTTTTGTGAGTCTTCGTTTATCATGACATTCCGATGCACAGTATTATTCTTTAGACTTTTACTGGATTTGAGGATTCGTTTCTTTACAAGTGGGTCTTTAAGGCGAACGATTTTCTGCCTCGGTGGTAAGGGTCGACCATTGCGGTCCTTCCGGACAGGATTGCCGACTCGGTGCGATCTTATAATATCACTATCCTTTAATTCCTCGTCGATAAAACTGATAATGTCAGTAAAAATGTCAGTTGTGTTTTCAGTTTAGGTTTCTGGTGTACCACTGATCCTAATTAATTCACGCCTACCGTACTGTTCCAGTGCATAGATGTCGTCTCGTAGTTTTACATTTTCTGGTTTGAGCTCATCAACATCAAATTCGTAAGTTTGCAAAACTTCTCTCAATGTTTGCTCGATTTCTACTCTGAGCAACTCTTTGACTGTTCTCTGGGTTGAGTTAAAGATATTGTGTCCTGGGTTAAACCTGTTCTGGGACAAAAAATTTCTCAATCCATTAGCTATTTATGTCTGCATTTGGATGATCAATTAACAGGGCATCTGAATAAAGTATGAGAATCACTTCTTGTTTGCACGATAAAATCCGCAAAACTAGATGATATTCATTTGTTCTAATGTAAAGGATCTTTGAGCGCTGTAGATCATCACGGATTAACATGGATTAACACGGAAATTAAAATTGATAAATAGAGTAGTTGTTTTACTTACGTATCCTACATCGAATGTATAAACATCTATTTATACGATATATCATTCATATTTATACAAATATTAGATATACTTTTGGCTCTGAGAGAAAAGAATGGGAGGTTGGGAATTGTGTCGTGACAACATTATGTTTTGTCTCACTTAATTTTCGGACAAGAACATGTCTATGTAGTAATATAGGATTTTTAGCTCACCTGGCCAAAAACCATGTAAGCTTTTGTCATCACTTGGCGTCCGTCGTCCGTCCGTCCGTCGTTAACTTTTCACATTTTCATTAACATCTCTGAAACCGCTTGGACAAATCGAACCAAACTTTACAGTAAGGCTTTATATAAAGTTCTTTATAATGATTGCTCATTTCGTCCCGATCCGTCAACAAACATGGCCACCATATGCAATTCTTGTTTCTGATTGGCTGATTCAAAGAAAACTCTTCTCCTCTGAAACCACAAAGCTTAATGAAACCAACTTGACAAGAATCATCTTTGTAAGGTCATTTTTAAAGATTTTTCTTTTCGTGATGATGCGTCAATTAACATGGCCGCCATTGGCAATTCTTGCTCTGATTGGCTGATTCAAAGAAAATGCATCTCCTCTGAAACAACAAGGCCAAATGGAACCAGACCTGAGAGAAAGCCTCTATTTAAGGTCAAGTGGAAATTAGGAGCGACATGAAGTTGTTTTGCCAAACAAGAGATTTAAAGTGCTGTCGTGGAACATAAACGGAGGATTGGAATATAAACTTGAGGATAGAGGTTTTGTGAAAACATATGACACTGTAATACTCACTGAATGTTAAGCTAATAAGAATTTTGAGTGCCAAATTAATGACTTTTTATGTAAACTATATCCTAAGTAAAAATCAAAATGAATTCAAGGAGGAGGCATTTTTGTTATGATTAGAAACGTTTTGAGTACAATCGTATCAATATCGGAATGTTTAGCTGATCTATGTTTGATTTTCAAGAGAATTTATACATTTGTGGAGCTTATTTACCCCAATAAATTCTAATTACCATGTTCTTTATGACTGTTCTTTTTCTTGTTTGTTGGAGGATAAGATTATTGAAAATTCATTAAAAGGCAAAATTTGTGTTGTTGGTGATTTTTAGTCGGACATCAAACTTAGATGATTTTATCAGAGTTGACATTGTAGATCATACGTTACAAGATCATTTAAGTTCAGCAATTAGTTATTCAGGTGATATTAACATACCGCCTCGCAATAATCCAGATACAGTTAGGAATGTTTGGTTCAAAACTAGTTAATCTATGTAAATCTACGGTTCTGTACATATTGATTGGTCGTCATCCAGATGCATTCTCGGGTGGTTTTCTGTACTGTGTATCGAATTGACTACGTCATAACTACGCCAGATTTATTTCGAATGTTTGATAAATATATCGTTTTTAGCTTTAATGAATATTCGGATCATGCAAGTTTACATTTGAAACTGAATGCTAATACAATTGCCTCCGAAAATATACAAGGTAAAATTGGAGATATAGTAAAAAAAAATACGGTTAGAAAAACATACCGATGGAATGATCATTTCAAAAAATGCTTTGCTTTCTAATATGGATTAAAAAAAAGCTCTGTGCTATAACTTGAATTTTGAGTCACAAAATGAATTGAATAATTCCGTTAGTCAGTTAAGTGATCATTTGAGTTCAATATTGTCACCGTTTTATGAAACTAAATCAAATATACGATCTGGAACAAGTAACTTTGTGAATGAGGATAAACCTTGGTTAAACGAGGAATGTAAAGATTTATATAGAATATACTTACGATGTTTGAAAATATTCAACGGAAAATCGTACTAATCTTATAGCAGCGAAGAGAAAGTATAAAATATCTGAGGCACGTTTGAAGCGATTGTACAAAAGACAAGAAGGGAACATGTTAGATGGTTTGAAGCGTTAGAACCCTAAATTATTCTACAGTAAATTATATGATTAAAAGCCGAATTATAACGAAACTGTTTGTGAATGAGTTTTTCGAGCATTTCAAATGGATAGCGTCTGAACAGTATACTGGTAGAGATGATGAAAATATGGAAAATTACAGTGAGGAAATTATTTTACCTGTATTTGAAGAATAAGCTGGTGTCATATCAAATAAAGAAATCATCAGTGATACATGTATACATAACCTAAGGCGTTGTAAGAGTCATGGTATTGAAGGTCTACTTAACGAATACTTCAAAGAATTTCAAGATTTATTGTAACCAATGTTAAATAAATTATTTAATGGTAATTTCAGGACTTTTCCCCAGAACTCTGGTCAACTGCAGTTACGGTAAACGTATTTAAAAGAGGAGATCTGAGTGATCCAAATAACTTTCGTGGTAATAGTTTAGTTAGCTAGCAAAAGGAGACTATACAGTTGTTTTGTGGACTATACCAGAGCATTTGAGACAATCAATAGGTTAAATTTATGGTACTGTATAAACTTTCAAATTGTACGTGGTAAACTACTTTCTGTTATAAAATCTATGAATTTAAATGTGAAATCGTGTATTACCGTTGATGGTCTGTGAATAATGTTGGCTTAATGCAAGGGGAAGTACCTTCTTTCTCCTATTGCTATTTATGTAAATGATTGTGAGATGGAATTTGTAAAACAATGTTGTAATCCTATAGAGTCGAAAGAATTAAGCCTCTTTTTATTAATGTATGCTGAAGATATGGTAACTTGTTCAGAAGCAGTACAAGAGTTGCAAGACATGTTAAATATATACTTTGAAATGGAATTTTGATGTTGTGTAAAAGATAATGAAAATTGGTATTATAATGGTACCCAAATAGATATGTTAACATATTACATATTAAGGTGTATTACTAAATTATAATGGAAAATTTTCTGTAGCGCAGATGCATATCGCTGAGCATGGAAAGAGGTTTATGTTTTTGTTAATTAGGAATATTAATCGTTATTCATTCAACCATAGTACTATGTTATCATAGTTTGATACTTTTATAGTAGTGTGTTGTGTTATGGATGTGAAGTTTGGGGCTTTCACAAAGCACCTGAGATTGAAAAAGTACAAATAAAATTTTGTAAGCGTATTCTAAATGTAAATACACCTAATGTTATGGTCTACTATGAGTTGGGAAGATATCCTTTAATTATAACAAGAAAAATACGATTATTTAAGTATTGGATCAAACTTGTGAATACCAAGAATTTTATATTGTTCACTTGTTATGAATATTTATATGACCAATGTTTAAAACGTCCGAACGACACAAATAATTGGGTATCTTGTCTTCGAAAAGAATTATGTAACATAGGGATTTATGTAATTTGGGAAAGTATATTCATAGAGCTTTAAAGCTGTTAAATGACTGTTTTAATGTTGATTTGTCATTTACTAATATAATTTTGATATTAATTGGCAAAAGTTATTACTTTAATTGCTTTATATGTATTACATAAACTTCTGTCTTAATTTATATTGTTTGTCATGTCATTATCATTATTGTGTTGTAAATAACCTATACGTTGTATGACATTCGGTAATAAAGAATTGAATTGAAGTTCTTTTATAAAGATTGCTCATTTCATATCAATCACAAATATGGCCGCCATGGGCAATTCTTGTTTCTGATTGGCTGGTTCAAAGAAAATGCATCTCCTCTGAAAACAAAGCCAAATGGAACTAAACATGACGGGAAACCCTTATATAAAGTCCTTTCTAAAGATTGCTTAGTTTGTGCCGATGCGTAAACAGATATGGCCACCATTGGAAATTCTTTTTCTGATTGGCTCATTCAAAGAAATGTATCTCCTCTGAAACAACACGGTCAAATGGAACTAAATTTTACAGGAAGCCTCTCTTTAAGGTTCTTTATTAAGATTGCTCATTTCATGCTGATCTTAATCCGTCAACAAACATAGCTGCCAGGGGCTATTCTTGATTCTAATTGGCTGATATAGAAAACAATAATTCTCTGATACCCCTTGGCCAAATGAACTGATATTCATTAGGAAGCAATAAAGTCGGGTCACCTATACTATTTCAACTGCTGATGTATATTGACCATCAAAAGTAATACAACACTTCCATTATTTTAGCATTAAGTAAAATTTCACTTAGCTAGCAGAACAAAAATAGTATCGATATTGGTTAAGAATTTTGTCCGCTTTTTGAACAAGCTAAAAGGAATATTTTAAAAAATTTGAGATTTAAAAAAATGTAAATTTCAACAAACTCGAATTTCACGTTAATCTTGAAAGCTGACACAGCTCGAACAAAGACATAATTCATTGGAAGCATTTATATACAATGTATCTGAAAAGTTTGCAAAAACATTAATAATTTCCCCCCAGACTTTACTAAAAATATCGCTACTTGAAACATGTTTTGAAGGTCTTCTTAGATAATTAATTTTTTTGTCCGAAGAGGCAACTGACATGTGTAAGGACAATTTATTATTGTTATTCTTCTCAGGTGAGCAATACAGGCTCACCGTTCTGAGCTTCTAGTTTAAAATAATTTATTGTTTGGACATAATGTTTATATTAGGTCCGGCTATTCCCATTCTGACTGTCGTGTTCGCTTCTTCTGATAAATGTTATATGTACACCCGGTAACAAAATACGGAAATACAATGAACTTATTTTTACCGGATAAAACTTCATTACTCGAGCCATGAAAATACAACAGCAAGTCTTTATTCAGAACTCATAGATATCTAAAATTTAAAGAATAAAAATTATTGTATTAAATACAGCGTTTAACCAGAAACATAAAGCGCATCTTGGATCGGTTACGCAATATGCTTCCCTTTCATTCATTTCACAAATCTCTGGAAAACAATCCTATGGATCATTACAGCAGAAAAGCAGGTTCAGACACAACCGTATTTAGAATCCCAAAATGTATCATTAGGGGAGGGGTTACAAGCTATTAAAATACGTCGTACTTCGTTTACAAATGGTGAAAGAAAGCGAAGGGAAAAACGAAGCGAAGAGTCAGACAAAAGAGAAAAAGTTGGTAATCATGGGAATCTTGAGAACGGATCGACAAGAACAAAAAAAACAGACTTCCACAAAAATAAAAATGGACGTATATCAATGAGCAATCAGCTGACCCCGCGAAAAAATCGGGGTGAAGTCAGAAGTTCCGGAACTTTCAGCAATTCTTGCCGTTTTGAAAAACAACCACTGCATTGCCGATTTTCTTATCCGGTAACATTCAATCCAGGGTATAGGGAACGGTTTGTATTGTACCAAGGTCAGGATTACAACATCCTGACGGAGGAAACAAACATTTTGTTCCACTCTTCAGGAAGAGATAAATGTGCAGCTAAGAAACGGATCGAATTCAATATTCACCAACAAGATTGTGGAGTAAATATATTGTAAAATTTGTGGAATGATGACTTCAACCATGGAGCAACGTATTTAAAATTCGATTCACCTCAACAATATTAAAAAGAGGAATTATTCATGTGTCCATTATATAATTTGGTCACTAACGCAGAGGGATTTGTAAAGACACCTGTTTTCATGAGTTGCCTGAAATATTTATTTTTAAAGCTTTACTGAAAAATAGTACAAATTTAAATATCAAAAGATGAGGGAGGTACTTTCAGTTGGCTTTTAACAGTTCATTGTTTCAGTTGGTAGCTAAATGTCAATATTTTTATACTGTCAAACCTTAACCCCTTTCAAAATTTAAATCACAAATCAAAAAAAGTTTTAAAAGCAAACTTTTTGTCATATTGGTACAAGAATAGGGACAGTCAAACAAAATCAGGAAAACTTTAAACTTTGAAGTTAAACAAAATTTCAGCATAGAAAGTTACCTTGATATAGCAAATCCCGGGTAGAAAATTCGGAATATATACGTGTCATTGCTAAATTAAGAAATAGCGCACATAACTGGCCGTTATGAAAGAAAGAAAGGAAAAAGACTTACCGTCTTTATTTTCCCACGGTAAATTAACCTTATTAGAGAGGCATTCAAGAGGGACTTTGTGTTTAAATGATAATAAAGTAGAAGATGAATTTCTCTTTCTCACAGAATGTCCTCTATATAGTTGTGAACGAGACAATTTTATAGTATATATAAATAAATATACAAAAAAATTCACAAATCTATTAGGAAAAGATATTTTTCTGGTTATTAAACAATGAACAGCTCGATTCTACTTTGAAATTTCTGAAAAGACAAAACACAAATGTATGCATCAAATAGTGTAATAATGATCTCCAGGTATATATTTTTTATTTAATTACAGATTCATAGATTTACTGATTTATAATATTTGTAATTGCATATTTTATAATATATATTTATCTTTGGATACGTATGTTTGTACTAGTCGGTCGTTTTCCCCAACCAATCGGTGTGCTTTTTGTATGTCATCAGGTTGTAAATGTGATTTGAATGCCGTGTGTGTTAAGATGTGTGGATTGTATATAAAAGTTCACGTGCAAGACACCTTCATCAATTCATGCAATTGTAAAAGGAATTCGAAGATACCAAAGGGGCCGACAGAAATCGTTAAGTCGAGGACAGACAAGACCATGGCCAACAAAATGAAACGAAAGACAAACATAGAACACACAA
>JAULBM010267834.1:0-16609 GCA_032357055.1 Geukensia granosissima
CCCTGATTGTGGGGGATGTATAAATTCACAATCCGTCAAGAGGGAGACGTTAAAGACGCCCCGTGTTTAGGAAAAGCACGTTAAAGACCCCTTGTAACAGCTCATTTTGAGTGTTGAGTAGAAGGCCAGTTACAAGGCTAAATTTTACGCCCCTATCCAACCCGCAATTTTTCCAGTGGCAGTCTAAAAGACCCTCCCTTACCGGTCCCTTGCTCATATAGTACATATTGATTTATATTTTACTTGTTTTCGTCCTGAATATGCATTAAATATTTAAGCTAGCACGTTTAAAATCCTACACAGCGTGTCTGCTTAGTACAAAGCAGGATTCACTCATCATCATTCAATTTATATGCTCTTATCCTGAATATGCATGAAATATTTGCCGCTGTACGTTAATCAACATTCAATCATTTTGTATTGAACTGGTTCTGATTTGTTGTTTTTCTTGGAATTTTAATGTAGATCTGATACCGTTAAATCATTGCTACTTTCATTTACTTTTGAATCAACCCTTGTTAAAGAATTTAGGTAAAGCAGATTTTGCACTTTTCTGCATCATAAGATGTACTTTAATAATTTGTCCAGATGTTTAACAATCTTATATTCTATGTTGCAGTACACATCTGGCAAGAAGATATAGCAAAAATGTGTACATTTTTAATAGGGTGGGTTTCAGAGTATGTCTACTAAATCAAATAATTGCTATAAATGCATCAATTTAAAACAGGCGTCTTTTGAGATTTGCATTTGTAGAAAATATAATCAAGTTTGTTCGTGACATTTGTAATTAAGTTTAAAATTATATCATGCAATGAATTATCTAACTAACTCCAGGCGAGCGTTGCACAAAGTACAAGTACATGAAAGGGGCGCACCTAAGTTCATACATTACTTAAAAGTATACGAGCATACAACTTGGAAACGGTCGCTTTCAAGAGTCAAACTCTCATCACGAATACACACACTAACGTTATTGGATTATGTGCCTTTAGCAAGTAACCATATGATATATGGGGATCGAGAAGAACGTGACTTTTCCAATATAATGTGTTAAAGGGATACTTTCCCATTGTCGACAAAGCTTTGACCATGCATAAGAACTTTCGAATATATCATGATAAGGGGTCGACCCGGTAGTCCACACAAGACGACCCCTTATCATGATATATTCTGAAGATCTGAGACGCACGGGAAATATAATTATTATCAAATTCTTAAGACCCTTGCAATGTTACAGCGAACTTCAGAATGAAGAACAGCGAGAAACTTGGTATTGGAGGCATCATGGTATTTTGTGGTTTTTATTATGTCCTGTAACTCCATAATTGTTTTCTCGTGATAGTACATGTAAGTGTAAACTAGTCATGTCGTTTTACCCAATGTTGACGTCGGTGTACAATTAGTTGTGTCCCTGGAGTTAGTTATAACTCGAATGCAGTTTATTTGATTAATTGATTAATTAATTGGTTAAGTCATCACAAATTCCTGTGAAGTTGCGAAGTAAACCAAACACAGGCTGTTTGCTTTCTCCGCCTGGGTGTTGTGATCCTATGAAATCTTCCACTTTCCCTGGAAATGACTAATAGCGGATTGAAATATACTATGCTGAGGTTTTCTTTAAAAGACAGACATTTCTTACCCTTCCGGACCACCTGAGTTCATCACGTTCATCACCGGTTATTTTGTGGGGTTTGCATTGTTCATTGTTTATGTTTGTCATGTTTTTGATATGTTCAATGTTCCGTCTTGTTCGTGTTCTCGAGATTGGCGATTGTCTTCTTTTGTCTGTACATTTTCCTTCGGTTTTCTACCTCTAACTCTTTATGGCGTGAATTCCACATTCTTTACTTTGAATAAGGTAAACAATTAGTTAACTCTACCCTATTGGAACAGACTTTTAAAAAAAGTCATTTGAATGCGTATTGTATTCGTGCCATTCTACATTGTAGCAATTCTTATTACAACTTTTTATTCTTACAGTGTACGTGTAATTTTTATCGAATATCACCAAACTTATTTCTTACATATTTATCATCTTATTTTGCTTTTCTATGGTCATACCTGTTTTGGAATTTCCAAAGTTATTAATGGTCTAAAGTTTCTGAAAAGAGCTTTCTTTTTCTAGGGAATATTTATTTTTGAGACATAACATGTCCTATTAATATGACGTGTATGTTGATCGCTCCAAGGAGTTTTAGGCGGAGTTATAATTTTCCTTCCTGTAACGGACTATTTTAAAAAAAATGAGTTGTCCTCTCAATTTTTTATTTGAAGAATAAAAATATTTCGATATTTTGTTTCTCATAAACAATTTACAAACACTAATATTTTATTGCCAATTTTTAAGCCTTACTGGGCAGTAACAATGCAATAGGCTGCAAACAAAATCAAATCAATGATTACTTTCCGATTATTTGTTTGATTGTTAACCACAAAAAAGTGAAACGTGTCCAAATATCATAGAGAGACAGAGCTCTAGAATAACGATGTCATTGTATTAGATAGAAGGAGTATATTGAAATAAATATTCAGTAAACTGCTTGTATATTATAAGATTATCATATTAACTAATACAATATTACAATATGCATAAAAATGAGTCCATAAAATTAGTACAATGTAATCATCGGATTGTTAACTGTTGTGGTCTTATTGGGTAAAGATTTGTAAGGAATTAGATACCAAAGGTGCGAACATAAATCGTTAAGTCAGAAGATAGACAAGACTATGGCCAACAAATTGAAACGAAAAACAAACATAAAACACACAACTACACTGAAAACTAAAGCTGGAGACAGAGTTACACGAACCCACCAGAAAAAACCAGGGTGTGTTCAGGTGCTTAGGAAGGGTAAGCAGCTCTTGCTTCACTAGTGGCACGGGTCCTGTTACTCAGTAAACAAAGCCGGTGTATAGTCAAATCGATGTTAGTAACAACCGGTATAGGAACTAATTTATAGTCACGTCAGTGGGAGGATATCCATTGTCATTTGTGAAATTGTTATTACCGGTCAACCAAATCATAATGGCGACCAAAAATAAATGCCGAGTGATGACTCCCTGAGAAACCCCTGGCTTAGTAGCTTTCTTGTCAGGTACAACCCCCTATCAATAAAATCCAGATAGGAAGCAAAAGCCCTCGAGTAGCGTATCAACTGAGAAATATACACTCCGTATGCAGGTGCGGTTGGAATGGTGGAAGAAATGAACGGAAACCTTACAATAAGAAAATCAAAGTCCGCTCTCTTGTCGCAAAGTTTTGTTCTTTATCCGCCCTTAATGTCAATTTCTAGATGTTAGCCAAGGTATGAAGCAGACTTTTCTTTTCTGTTTCTGTTGTAGCTTTGATTTCAAGTTCAATGGGATAGATGCGGTCATCCTAGTCACCAAATTTAGAGTTATTTAGAAAGGCATCATCTATAAAGCGGAAAGTGAAACAAAAAGATTGGGCCAACTTTTTCTATGAAAATAAAGGAATAAATCGGCGAGAAGGGGTGCACAGTTGGTCCCCATTGGAATGCCGACAGTCCGTTGAGACATTACAAAAATTTGGCCAATCAAGAAATCTAGCATTCACCAAATGTCATCTTTAGAGTACTTTTTGTTAGAATCAGAGTGGTTAATAATAATATAAGGTTTGTCCGTCCTTAGAACCAAACATTTGTATCGGCGTTTGCTAACTTTTTAACAAAACAGAAGTGGACTAAAGCTCTTAATGTACAGTAACCGTATGTCGGTTTTTCGTGTATGTTGGTTTTAAAGCTAATATTTTCAGATCTTTTTCCTTTGCCATTTGTACTCGAGAGATAATTTTCTTTGAGTTAGTACTTTTAATTCAATCTGGTTGCATTTGATGTGTTTATTATTTTTGTTTCTATGTCTCTTCAAAGATCTAAAGCCTAAATAAGCTTACAAAAATCCATCCATCCATGTATCCATCCAGCCATCGATGGATAAAATAGATTTTTTTTACTTTTGTAAAGCTTTAGTCACTTTCCTCTTATTTCAATGTCTTCCAACTCTTTGCTCTTAGGTCCGTCATTACTTCTATATAATATCGCACAAGCCTGTGACTTTTTCAACGTCGCCTGCTACTGTGGTTTAATAAATTTTGCAAGTTCTTCGGATATCTTGCAATCTCTGTAAATTGTTTTGATATGCAGCTTTTCTTGACAGCGTTTTCAGTATTTTCGAATCGAATTTTGTGATTTTTATTTACTTAAAGACGGCTACGAATGAATGCGCGTTTTCGATGAGTTAAAAAAAAATTAATTTTTACTTATCTGAAGCACTAGCCACTTTGCGCTTAACTTAACGTCTTCTCACTATTTTCAAACCTCGTAAAACTGAGACTACACTTCATGTACGTTTATCTCAATTAGATATGGACGGACCTGTTAACGGTAATAAAACAAAAAATTGACCTCTATCGGATTGACGTTAACGTGGATTAGAGTTTAAGTATTCCATGACAAGTGTTGGGCGGAAGACAGGGAATGCTTACCCTTTATGATCACCTGATCCTACTCTTGTTTTGTAAAGGAGTATGTGGATTCAAGGCTTTGTTCATTTTGTTTTCGTATTATATTTTAGTTTTTTTCAAATTTGTCTTGTCTCTTTGAACTATGCACTTTTGATCTCTCACATGGGTATTCTACACTGAACGTATCAACTCTTTTATTTATAAAGTATTGTACCCTTTTTATAAAATAGACACTAAAGGTACAAAAAATTGCTCACAATCATTCGTATGGTTATGTATGTATGTATGAATGATACAAATATAATTTGGCCTTTTTGACTTTTTGTTAAAATAGGTCATTATCCGTTTCGGGTCAGCAGGTGTTTTAACAGACACCTTTCTAGGTTCAAATGTTTCCACTACAAGGTAAAACTATTACACGTCAAAAGAGACGATTTGTCATTTCCAACAGCAAATTTAACATCCTTGACAGGGACAATCATACTTTGTATACATTTCCCAACTTGATCGAATTGCCCATGTCTGCAGCAATGTTCAGATTTAAATGAATTTAATATCAAATCATGAAGTCAAAGATTTCGTTACCATACATAAGTTAAAACATTTTACACGTTATCAAATATTAAGATTTGATTTCAAAATTTGGTTTCTACCTGTAGAAACCTGATTAAATCGGGATATACCTACCATTTATGGAAATCTTGTTAACAAGGCTAGAAAAATTTGGACTAATCAGTTGTTTGAATAAGCTTTCCGTAAGGTTTATCTTTATGGAACTTATCTTTGAATATGGGTTTCTTCACTACCAATATCGACACTCTATTAATACTCTACCACAAAACTAAAAGTAAAATATATTTTATAGTATATTTTCCCCCATTGTGTTTAAAAATTGATTTTTGCATTTTGACCAGGTCTTGTTTTCTTGGACGTGTGATAATATTTTACACTAAATGCTATTTGATGTGTTATATATTGATGTCCAATTTAAAGGTAACTTGGTAAGTTTTTTATTATCAATTGAATTTAGATTTTGAACTAGCTGTCAAAAAACTGGAAGTATTTTTTCGAGGTCGGTGCTTCTTGTCATATTATTTCATTAGTTATTGTCTTTTTTATTGTCGTTATGTTACACCAATATAGGTTTGAGAAGGGTTGTTTTATAAGACTATTCTGTATGTGAGTGTCTAACACCACAAACTTGTTGTCCAGTGGTCGTCGATGTTTTTCTATTGAACGTTTATGTTGTGAACTATAATTGGTCACTTATTTTTACATTGGAATAGTTTTAAATTTTATGTTGCATTTTGCTTGACGGTGTATATGCATATGAATCTGTTTACTGGTTGGTAGGAATGCCAGATACAATTTTGGAAAAGGACCTCTTAGGGACTTTTTCACTAAAGTTTGGGTTAAACTAGCTCAGCAGTTCCAGACAAGACTTTTACGTTAAATTCCCAAAGAAATGTTTGTTAAACCAAGTTTGGCTGTGGCAGGCATCTTGTTAAATAGGTAAGAAGGTGTGTATTCCTGTTAAATTTTTTGTAGAGCTAGGACAATCAATAATAATGATAATTCCACCAAAGTTTGGTTCCAACTACCACAGATTGCCAAACAAGTTTTTTAGTTTATTTCCCCCAAGGCCAAGTGTTAAACTAGATCAACAATGGTAAGGGTACTTATAACGTCCAATAGCACCAATGTTGATAAGGTCCAGTGTGGAGTCACTTTCAAACGATTGAGGAACGCTCCTAGTATTTTATCATTTTATTCCATTTTATTCAATACATGCATTATAACTGACTACTTTTGGCTCATCTCCTTGTCTGTGGAACCCGACTAAATAGACGGACAGCTGGAGATTAAAAAAAAGTGTATTGCAACATTATCTTCATTCATATATTCAGATACATCACAAACGAATGTTACTCATAAGCATTCGAACAGGTGTTGCAGCAGAAAGGTGTAATATCCATTTACAAAGGGAAATTTTCACAGCTGCCCACTCTATCAATTAACTATGAATTTTTTTTAAAATTGCAAAACTGTTCACAGAATTTGTGTTTACTGGGTGAACTTTAGAAATTATTGTATTATTAAGTTGTAATTTCAACAAATTAAAATAGACTTCAGTTGATTAATAAGGCGTTTAAATTGCATTGTTATTTAACAGTACACTTTAAGTTTATTCCATATGCTCCTGAAAACAGAAATGGTATTAATTAAGTTTGAATATTCACAAAGGCAAAATGAGGTGAGGCATCATCCATTTGTAATACTATTCAACATTTTATATCTAAATTTCATCAAGAACAAATCATCGCTCCCGTTAAATTGAAACATGTTACATTGTCAACTCACTTTAATTTCTGATGAAAATGAAAAAATATTTTGACAGACAGCACAGGTATATTTGTAGTTTTCGGCAGAATATTGGAATTCCAGTGGGCACTCAGGTTCCATTCTCCGACGACTTGTTTAAAATTAAAGGCAAGATTCTTGTAAGACGCTTTGAGATGAAAGACAAAAAAAATCCCGTTTACGGCTACCACTGTATAGATCGAAATGTACGCGATACAGTGATCATGTATTGTATATTCATTCATATAAATATCTTTAGAACTCGTGGATTACCCATGAGTTTCCAGTTTTCACACCAGGTGAAAATCGCAAAACTTTATTTTCCAGACAAACCCAGGTCCCGGTCCTATTTGATCCGTTATTTAAAATAATGTTGTCTCTGTCTTTATTTTGGAGGTACTCTGGTAAAAACTAATATATTACACGGCAAATAAAATACACAGAATAGCGCAAACTAAAAAGAAGATGGAATTTTGAAATTAAAATGGTAAAAGCTAGCTTTAATAAAACACTTCCATGAATAAGAAGAAGTTTCAGGTCACTGTTCTGGATTATGCGGTGCAGAACTAGTCAAATAACTTGAACTTTAAAAAGTGGTCTACCCTGTGAGTGTGGCTGAATTTATTGGAGAAATTAAAAAAAGTCTTCTTAGTCGGTGGAGACTAACCCTTACATCTATCAATACCAAGATGACCGCCACAGCTGAACTAAGTTAGACATGAAATTTCTGAGAAATGTTTATAAAACTTTTCTTAACTGAAACAGCTGGACTAATTTAGACAAAACCTTGGTGTGTTGGCCCTTACATGGTGTCTTCCGTAATAGTTGTATCCAGCATACCCATCTGGGAACCATTGTGGCTGCAAAACCGGACTTGATCAATATATGGCCGTTAGACAATCTCTTACTGCAACTAAATTTTTGCTAAAATTATCTTTTCGTTTCTAGTGTTAAAAGGAATTATCGTCACCGCTTCCCTGTCCAACAATGCTGCTTAGCAACATCAACTAAATTAAGTGAATGGTTTCTTTGACTGAGATGGTCTTTTTTCAAATGTTTGTCTTCTAAAGTATCCTGCTAGCCGGGATACATTGTTGATTTAGGACCCGTATAGCGAAAATGGAACCTGTTCGGCTCCAATAAGCCTTTAGATTCTATTGTGATCAAAATAATTCTTGTTGCTTTAACATGTTTCATAAAACTAGGACAAAAGTGTTTATGCACATATATTGTTAGGATTCACCTGATTTTAAAATGATTTTTTTCGATAATTTTATTGATATAACTTGGATCAAGTGATTGATTACATTTTGTAATCGCTGTTCATACTGCATTCATACTGTTGTTCTGCTCAGAATTGTTTTGGGTCTAAATTCTATTCATCTTGTATGACAATTCTTCATTGTAAAACAGAACATATTTTATGTCCAGCAAAGTACATTTTTGTTATTTTAAACAGGTCATAACCAGTCGAAGGTTAATGTGCATCCTGGTAAAACGAAAATCGTAGTTTCTATAAAGAATATAACTTATTCTAGACAGGTCTTACAAGATTTATTAATGTGTTTATGATTTTTGCGTCCTCATATAGCAAAGGATAATACGAAATTGTAACAATTAAAAAACGTTTTCTGATGAGATAGGAATTGAGTTAGTGCTATGGAGATAATCTATGTGTATTGGTGGTGGTCATTCTTTGAACAAACAGCTGTACAAATCACAGTTAAGTAGGTTTTTTAAATTACGATTTTATAATCAAGATTTTAAAATGCCAAATTCGTTGACACGCTTAATATTTTCTGCTGCTCGTGTATGGCTTGTTAAATGGTTTTGCCGTGTTTGTGACTGCATATCAGAATGTCTTGAAATAACCGAGTCAAAAATATAAGGACACAGGCGCATTTAAGTCAGCCTTGTCATCGGTCTGAGAATATCATTGTTTATTTTAATTTCAAGAATATTAAAAAATCAAACTGTACGTATAATGACTATTCATCAACTTAATTCAGTAAATAAAAAAAAATGAAAAGATATTGTGTAAATGTCGGAGAGACCGCGCTCCAACAAAGAAAAAATACATAATGAATTTACAAATCCAGAGGTCTCAACATGGTTTTCAAAAGGAGGAATACTACTCCTTGCTAAAATCTCTAAATCGCCTGAAATAAATTAACGTAAAACAATACGCTCTTCATGATTATTATCAGAAATGAACATGGAACAAAACATTTAATATATAGACAAACTTCCTGATTTTTGACAAGCACATGAGACATGTGGTGGGGTTAACGATTAAGTGGGGTCGCCACCCTCCCTAACAAGTGGTCGAAGGAAAAAAACCAAAGAAATCAAAAACAGTTACAGACGAACCACAAGAAATCAATCACCAATTTATCCAATCCAAACAGAAAGTATAAACACATCGGAAAATGACTTAAATATGAGTACAAATGTCAGGGTAAAATTTCATTCAAATACTGTCATCTGTCATCAATAGCCCGACATTAAAATATAACAAAAGACAAACAGAAGTCAACCACATGGTAAAGTCAAGACTTATGCAGGGATTGAAGTTACCTTGCAAATACCATTTTAGAACTATAATTTGATAAACTCATGACCACAATCCCTGACTTATGACTCCTTTTATTGTATGTGCAGCACAATGTTCGTTGTAATAAAATACAAAATTACCAATGTTAAATAAATATGGAAAATTTAGGTGAAGTATGATTTGTAAATTTTGGACAGATGCTTACGTTAACCAGACATAAACAGTATCTGCAAGTTTGGAGATGATCAGTCAGATTTGATCTATATGCTTTTGATGTAAGACATTCAAGATGCTCGTGCTGACAGCTTACATCTTGTAAATATTTATATTAACCGTATATCAGTCATACTTTCATCACGTAATTGTGAAACTAAGGAAAGCATATGTAATATAGTGAATGTAATATCACATTAAAAACTGAAATATTATGTAGTTTAATGTTAAATTTCAGGAGTTCCCCGCACGCTATCTGAAGTGATATCTTCACGTTTTGGGTATTGGTAGGCATTCTATATTTTTGTCTGGATTTATTGCCCCTGTGGGCAAGGGTTGAATGCTTTCTGTGTAGTTATTATTACTTCTACGGAATATCTGTTTTCATTTTTCTCTATAGGTTTAAAGCTGTTGCTTTGTCGCGTCTGTACACACTTTCCTGCTTCCTCTGAAATTCCTATGCGTAAGCTGTTTTCTCCGTAGGTTTGCATAATTTCTTCTATGTTCACGGAGTCTTATTATTTATATCTTTATTACTGCTGAGGAAAGAGTTAACTGTTTTCTCGGTCTAACCTCTTTATTGCTTCTATGTTTTCTCTGTTTTCTTGGTATAGTCCCTTTGCTATGGCTTCATTGCTTCTATGAACATGGGGTATAATTTTCTAAGTAGTCCCTATGTTATGGATTAATTTCCTCTATTGAACAAAGTATTGTTTTCTGTATTTTCTATGAAGTTTTATGCAATGGCTTTATTTCTTGTATGGACTTTGTTTCCTGTTATCTCTATAAATTAGTTCCAATGCTAGGGTTCTTTGGACATGAAGCATTAAGATTTTTGTTTTGTTTTCTCGGTACCTTCTATGCTTCTACGGATATTTGGTATTATTTTTTATTTTCATGTATTTTCATTTGCTGTTCTTACTGCTTCTATTGCCACTTCCAATTGACTACTTGCTATTAGGTCATTCTAGAAGTGTTATAATGCAACACAATTTGGTAAGTGACGTGAGGTAATGTTAAATGTAGATTGGCGTTATAGTCTAGGAAGGAAACCTAACTTACTGTTATTTGCAACCTTTTGCCTGAAGAGTTCAAATCCCCTATGGTATTTACCAGCTCAGTTGTAAGACTTCTCTGACATGAAATTTATCAAACAATGTTTTACAGAAATGCGGTGCATTTTTTAAAATTCTAAAGCATAATAGAAAATACGGAAAGACCTCGAAAACGTACTACACTTAATAGTTGACCCTTCGTCGGATTTGACTTTTCGATTTGTTTGTATTTGAGTGCTTCATTTGCTATGTTTGGACTTTAGAATATTTATGTTTTTGTTCTTATGATAGCGATTGGAGCTTACTCCTTGAAATGTACATGTAGCATACCAAAATACTTCTAATTTATTCAACATTGTTAATTTTGTAATTTTTAACCACTGGGTCGATGCCTCTGCTGGTGGACCAGAGTTCACCGAGGGTATTCACCAGACCAAGTGTCAGACTTGTCTAATATGATATTTATCTTACAATGTCTTACAGAAATTTTCTTCATTTGTTAAAATTCTAAAGCCTTGAAAAATACGGAAAGGTCTCGAAAAGTATTGCATTTAGTAGTTGTCCCTGCCGTCGAATTTGGCATCCCATTATGATTTGTTTGGATCAGAGTGCTTCTTTTGCTATGTTTGTACCTTGGACTTGTCTTTGTTCTATTGCTACTAATGAGATGTTAGTCCTTCAAATGTGCATATAACATACCAACATTATTCATATTTATTAATTAGTAATTTTGTTTTAAGTAAGTCGAATTTTGTCATTTTAAAATCCGCTTACTGAGTCGTGGAATTTAAATGGAAAAATACTAACACAAATGGGTGTGGCAATCTTTAAACACACCACTTAAAGACGGTTTCTACCAAGTAACCTGTTTCTTGCCCCAGTTACTTTCGAGATGGTCAAGTATTTATTCATACCGGCAATCAACGGACATCCCTTCAGGTGGGAAGAACTTATATTCACAAAACATCCATATTATTACCGCAATATGCAAGTGTTATGAAACGACGCCTTGATTGTCATTCGTTATCTTGAAGTTACATTGAAGCCCAACACATTCATTGAGAAGCGGAGGCTGACATTCATCCATTGTTCAATATTTAACATACAGTATATGCCATATGTCAAAAGTAACAAACAATCAAATATGGTCTGATTATAAACATTTGTTGACAACTCCGAGTAAGTCCACAGTTGCTTGATTGGCCGATTATTACATTTAAATTGATCCACATTTGGCCTTCTTCGATGGTAGAAACCTTGATAAATCAGAACCAATCTAAAAATGGCTTTTAAGTATTTTCATTTTAAAAACAATTCAAACTTATTTTGGAAAATGTAATGTATCCAGAAAGATTAATTTTTTCGAAACCAGTCTTAATAATCAAAGGGTTTTCGATTAATTAATACTATTTGCGTAGTTCACCGAACATTTCGGATGGCATTATGTTAGATTCTTTCAGAAAATCTTGGTCTTTTTATGAATACGCGGTTATGTTGTCTGAATACCTTTTAGTAAACCATAGAATATTGCGTTTTTTTGTAATTGGACTTCTTGGATGATTTTCTCCTCTTTCTAGAGTAGGATGTGTTTGCCTGGCCTTTAACTAGACTAATCCTTGACGACCAAGATTTTACCTTTAATCTGTCTGGCTTGAGTCCATGAAGGGTGAAAATATTTTGAGAAGTTTCTCAATTTAATTGGGTACAATAAATTAAAATGCAAGAATATGTCTGTCACCATGGAAGTAACATGAAATGTAACTAGGAACATTTAACATTTAGTTTAATCCTACTCTGTTCATCATATTTTGGCAGTTCCATTTTTTTCCAATAAAATATATTCTACAAATTCCACCAGGTGATAGTTATCAGTTAAGGGTTAATTTAACATCGATCACTTCAAAGCTTCAACATTCCAAACCCCATCAAGTTATGCACAATATAAAAAAAAATACGCAAAAATGGCGTGATTTTTTTATACTTTCAACTGAATTTTCCAATATAAAAATAACAATTTCTGTTGCAGATGGTAAAGTAGAAGTGACGAAAGATGGTCAGAAGCTGTGTACAATGGGTCCTGCTAAAGTATTTGGTGAACTAGCCATTTTATATAACTGTACAAGAACAGCAAGTGTAAAAGGTTAGATTTCTGAACATAGAAATGTTTTGACCACAAGAATATACATAATACCAAAATATGACATAATTGTTGTTTCAAACAAAGTCATGTTATCATTCAGCTAAAATATAACCAATTGTTGTTTCTACGTTTTCTACTGTTGGTGTCTGACCGAATGTCATTCGAACAGAACATGAATTAGTTTTATAAGTAATATATACACAAAACTACGGAATCAACAAACCTTTCATTTTTTTAAATAATTACGATGATATTCATAATAATATGTTTAGTACAGACTATATTGGGTTAGATATGAAAGGCAGAACAATTAAATAAGGTTAACTTCACAAAGGAAATGGTACAATATTCAATTTCAATAGAAAGCCATGATAGTTTTATTATTTAATTTGTAAACAAGATTTCTTGAAGGTTCATGAGGATAAGGATAAGATCAGATATTTTAATCATCAACAGTGCTAATTGTTTAAACAGCTTGCAAAATTATCCAATACAGAAATGTTCTTAGTGCCAATACTAAATCAATCTATAAATTCATAAACCTTGTCAACTACAGATAATAATTATTACGTTGCTAACGACACTACTGGACGATTTTATTACTGTCACCATGGTAAAACAATTTGATAAAAAACATAAGTCCTGGTAATATTGTCAACTGATTTGTCGTTTGGTACAATATAATATGGTTTAATCGGATATCATTACCTAAAGGACAAGGGGCTGAATTGGCTTATATTTTGAAATTATATTTTAGATTTTACATTTTCTTGGTTGTAATCATGAAGGGGTAGGTGCTATAAGGGTATATTTTGGCTGGAAATCACTTCTGTATTAGATGTCAAAGTAAAAAAAAAGAGTTTTTTCCTTTGTACTGTGATATCGTGGCGTCAGAGTGATGACAATATTGGTGATTTTATGGCACAATCTAAAAAAATAGGCGTGAATTGCCACTTTTATGGCAGTTGTCTTCCACATTCACACACAAAGAAAATATTACTGTAAATAATGCAACGTGTATATATACAAATACAGAATAAATACTTATTTAGTGGAAGCCTGTGGGCATATTTATTTCACTGAACAACTTTCACAAAAATCAACATTTTCGCAAATCTCGTTATTTCAGTGGCTTTTTCCTTACAAAATCATGTATGAAGACAACTACTGAATTATTCTTCGGCCGTATAAATCTATCAACTATGTATATCTATCTACTTCCTTACAACACTTGCATATGCATATTGCAAAATTGAAATAATCTGCATAGTAAGGGGCAAAATATTGGCGGCCTTTGAGTACCTTGATTTCAGATGCCATGAAGTCGTCAAAAGTACAGTTATGGAGCCACCAAAAAGTGAAACTATGCTTTTTCCTTCACGCTGAAATTGGTTTATTTTTGGATTGTTTTTAACCGGAAATATCGACTCATGCGAACACCAACTGAATAATTTTCCAGAATCTCTCATGAATATTAACGTGTTTCTTGTATGCGCTCTTGGTGTGTCCTAAAAATGATGTCAAAATTGCCCCAAAGTAGTTTTTAGCAAAAGGTCCTATTTGTCCCATTTTTGCTCTTCAAATCTCAAATGATTTACTGGTTAGTATGTTTTTACAAACTCGTGCAAATACTCGTTGAAATATATAATAATCGGATAAAATGTTATATTTCTGAACGCAAAAATAGCCAAAAGTAACTGTAAGTAATTCACATGTCAGTAGCCTATATGGTTATAACCCCATTTTTACCTTGTAGCTTTAGTAAACTGCAAGCTATGGGCAATAGATCGACCATGTTTCCAAAGTATTATGATGCGAACGGGTATGATGAGGCAAACAGAACACATGGAATTCATCAAAAGGTTAGCTTTACTTATATTTATATACTATTTATTTAACAAACTGCAAGCTATTTAACCCTTGCCATCTATTGACATTATTGCAACTTAGCAACAAGAAATTCTAATTCTAGTGCAATATTTTTGTAACACCTTATTTGATTGGCTTTCATTCTACGTAAAATTCCCAATCTATTGGTCGTAACTAGGATGAACTCATATAAAAAGCCGCCATATTGTCGCAATATTGGAACAATAGATTTATTGCTTGTCAAATGTAGTAAAATACACAAAATTTTTTACATGTCTAACGAAAAAACTCACTGTTGAACAATTTTATCCAAATTTGTAGCGTACACAAAGCTTATAAACGTCCATCGTTCACATTTCAAAATGGAAGCGTTCAAGTTACGTCTTGTTGTTTCAATGAATTTTATCAGCGGAAAACGTTCACAAAGTTTCGCGTAATTTCTTTTTTCGCCGTTTTTTTAGAAATCAAAGGGTTCGAATTTAAATTTCATTAGAATGGAGATAACTGTATTGTATTTTAAGCTTTTCGGACGTCAATCTTGATTTTACTGTTTCAAATATCCGTTTACCTTGGTCCGCTACGCGTGGCCAGGTTGATTCAATTTGCGACAGTAAAATCCACGATTTACGTCCTCAAACTTAATTAAAATACAATACAGTTATCTCCTAAATGTATTGACAATGAACTCACAGTCATAGTATTCACTAGTAGAAATTATTAAAAGAAAGATAACTCTATATGGTGCTTGTAAATGAGAGTATCATTTTCCGAAGCAGGATTGAATTCGGGATCTAGTCGATTTTTGGAACCTGAGATGGAAAGAAAAGATTTGTATCACAGGCATTTATTTCTATTTATTTATTTTTTATTATCAAAGAACCTCTTGGTGTTGCTTGCATGGATACTGAATAGTAAAATCATAAAAAAGGAAGGAGTGCCGCCTGTGTTCCACATTCGATTTCGTTTGGTTCACTCGCGAAAACAATATACAGAATGAGACTCCTTGGCATATTTCATGGAAATATTAGGGGTATAAACTTTGAAAGTGAAAATGTATCAGATTTCTTTGTTTACTTATGTTATGGAAATAGCTTCTTTTTTTTAAATACCCAAACTGTTGCAACAAATCAAAATAAATTTACAGAACTAGCAACAGTAAAAAACTGATATCAGAAAACCTGATTATTATCCGTAGTGAAATAAGGTGTATTTACTTGGTAATATTTTCGGATAATAATTAGTCCACCAATAATTGCTTTTAGTAACGAATCTTCGTTGAGCTGTTAAAGCTTGAGATGTAGAACGGTTTCTTAACATACATACATTATAAAATTGTTCAAATAATGGTAATGTATGATCAATCAAATCTATCTAATTATGACAATGTGTGGTTGCGAAGTTAGATGAATTTATTTTATAGCTTTCATTGAAATACTTTAAAATTAAACCTCCAGGATTGTTCATTCAATCACATTAAACTTATTCATTTGGCGTATTTTTCATAAAAATAACGATTGCTGGGAATAAATTTTTATTCAGATACATTTAGTCTTCATTTAAATGCGATAAGCTTTTTGTAATTTATAATATTTTTATCAAATGCGTTATTTGAATTAGTATTATTTCCATTCAAAAGAAAAACAAATATGTTATATGACCGGTATAATTATTGTATTTGATAAAAAATACAGAATTTTAATAAACATTTATTGTGAATGAAATGACATCAAATAATGTATAGCTTTAAATAAAAAATTATAACAATGATTGATTGATTGATTGTTGTTAAACGTCCATTGGCAAATATTTCATGCATATTCAGAACGGAAACAAGTTAGCAAACAATAAATCAGAATGTAGACTGTAACAAAGGGACCGGTAAGGGAGGGACTTTTAGACTGCCACTGGAAAAATTGCGGGTTGGATAGGGG
>JAULBM010267945.1:0-16609 GCA_032357055.1 Geukensia granosissima
TGCAATTATTCTAATGTAACAGAATCGAAATCTAATGTACACCAAATGAAATCTAATGTACACCAAATGAAATCTAATGTACACCAAATGAAATCTAATGTACACCAAATGAAATCTGTCACGACTTAAGTCAAAATATATCGAAAATTCAGCTATGAAGTATGTCATGTTAAATATAGTTGATATTCTATTTTTTTTTTGTCGCAACTTATTCTGCAATTAAAATTGCATTACAAACAAATTTCCCACTACCCCTCCATGGTAAAATTTTTACATTTAAAAAATTTGTTTCAAAATAGCATGTTTTCAAATATAAATATCGCGCTTCGATGTTAAAGCTACAATATAATTCAACTGTCTATATTCTTAAAATTTCTTCTTTTATCTGTCACAAAACCATGAAAAAATAAAAAAAAAATCATGTCTTGTTACCTGAGACCACAAAATGGAGCAAAATGAAACAAAGTCAAAATAATTAACATTACACCTTTTGGGGAAATGTTTTATTTTAAGTTTTAATGAATTTTGAAAAATACAAAATTCCAACGACATTTAATATGATCTACATTTTGTTGTGAAACTTTCGATACATATTTACTTATGTTGTTGCAAATTTCGTTTGCTTTATAATATAACAGAATCGAAAAATGTTGGGACCAAGAAGCATATTTCGATTCTTAAATATTGAATAACTGCACGTTATTTTTACACTATAAATCAACCAAAAAAAGGGGTTCTAAGTCTCAAGGGACTTTGGGTCATAAATTAAGTGTGGAATATGATTATAGAAATACGGGAAAAAACGTTTACATCTTACCTTAACTGTGACCGGCGTAAAAATAAAATTTAAAAGTTAATCATTTTAAGTGAATGCTTCCTAGTAGTATAAAAATAGAACTACGATCCGGAATTAAATTTTCCCTCTTTCCCTATATATATACATGTTTCATTGGTTATGTATATCCTGAACGGGATCATATGATTATCCGAATTCTGACCGGATAATATATGCATGATAATCCCGATGTGACTGTTGAAAAATTCTATCAAAGCAAATAAATGTGCGGATAAAAATTAAAAAAAATTCAATGATTTCCGTCCGTCAATTGGAAAATATCATTGGTTCATTGGCCGTTGAATTATAGGACCTTTCAATATAGAAAAATGTCAAATATATTCAAAATTGTTAAAATATGTCAGTATGAAAATGAAAAGATAGGAGGTAAATGTACGATTATGCACTCCAATCAGGAGAAAAACAGAGGGAATTTACTTATCTAGAATTTCGTGTGAAAAGCTATAAATCGCCTCAGATAAAAGATTTACGTAAAATTATACTGCGCGTACTAGACCTGGATATTATGAAAAATGTACTTGTAACATAACATTTAACACAAAGACAAACCTATGACCACAATTCCTGACTTGGGACAGGCACATGAGAGATGTGGTGCAAGATAAACTAGATTAGTGAAGGTTTATTGAACCGTAAAATCCACAAAAATTGTCCTAAAAACTATAAAACGTTAATATACATGTACTTACGATTTAATAATATGTTAAAGTCCATTTTTTATTTCAATTGTTATACTTATGATAAAGAACTTCAAATCTGAACTGATCAAATCTATGGGAAATATGAATTCTTCCTCGTTTGTTTGAATTTAAATTTGACTTTGACTCCTTTAAGGAAGTTCATACTCAAACCGTTTCTTGTGGAATTTGATTACTTGTTTACACATTTTAATTTTTTACAACTCATATGATGAACACGATTTCTTATTCATTTGAACTTAAATTACAAGAGCTTGATATAGGTACGCAGAATTTGAAATAAACCACCCTCGTTTATCCCGCAATATCAGGGGCGGATTAAAGAGACTGAGTGTGCCAGACAAGGATTTGGAAAAAAATTAATCGAATGCCCCTCCCATTATTGAAAAAATGCTTTTTTTCATGATGCCAGCATTACAAATTAAAAATTTGCAGATAAAAGAGTGAATGTCAAAGAGTGTAGATAAAAGAGAGTATTTTGTCCAAATTATATTTTATTTTTTCGTTCATTTTCTTCTTTATTTACGCCATTTAGGTTAAATATCTTATTTCATAATAAATGTTTGCTTTTTACTGCAAGATGAAAAGATGAAAAAAAAAAAAAACACTCGACTTATGAAATTAGAAAACAGTATTTGTCTTAATAGTTGTTTTGATCAGAAATTCCAATTTCAACAAATCATCTAATGGACAAAAGGTGGTACTAAGGTCATAATTTAAGCGGACATTTGTGAATTCAGGGATTTTCAGTCAAATATGTCATTTCTCTTTCACATGAAAATGAAATAATTATTGGTTTTCAGGAAACGAAGTGTGTATAAGTAGGCCATAGGATTTACAGGTATTTATCATTGTCAAAATTCTAAATCGTTTATCTATACGTAAAGATCAAACGTAAAAATACAAGATACTGGCTAGATAATTTTATGGAGACAACAGACAAAAGAAATACATTACGAGAGCTAGATAAGATATAAACAACATGATTATTTGAAGACAGATTATTTTATTAAATTTGTTACGTACTTCCAAATATGAAAATGAATTGTTTGGATGTCGGATTTCCATTGTTAATGTTCTAATGTACCTGGTGAGAGTTAACTGCTTTAAAAACGCATACATGTATACTACATAGACAAATATATCATATTTATGTATTCCCCGGAAAAGTCGGAGTATAGAAAAAGGCCGTTCGATTTCTCCGCCTGCAGGTAGAACCCCTGCTAAAAAGCGTCAGTTCTTTCGGACGATGTGCATAAATACTCGAACTCACCTTCGTAAAGGTTATGCCAGGGTTAGAATATGCAATAGGTATCTCCGTTCTAGATGCACTAATCCTCTAAAATGGCATCCCTGGTTGTTTGGGATAAATGTATCAATTCACAATCTGTCCAAAGGGAGACGTTAAAGACGCCACGTTTTAAGAAAATGTCACGTTATAAGCACGTTAAAGACCCCTTGCAACAGCTAATTTTAGGTGATCAGTAGAGCTAAACTTTCGATCCAACCCGTAATTTTCTAGGTAGGTCTCCTGATCACAGGCATTATAACGATTTATTGTTTGTTTACTTTTTCCCGTTCTGAAAATATTGTCCGCTTGGCAAAAAGCAGCTAGCAATCATATTGATGCACCATTGGTAATTTGTATTTAATACTAGTGCGCCAGGAGGTAAAACCCCTCCTGAAGGGGCGTCCGTTGGCTGAGCGCGATGTTAAAATTTTCAATCCGTCTCCGACAGTAACGTTACCGCCGTGCCCCGTGTTAGAATAATGCCACGCTCTCAGATTGTTAAAGATCCCTTTGCAACAGCTCGTAATGAGTGGTCCGTAGGTGACTGGCTAAGTTTTCCAATTTGGCATCCTGTGGTTATTAAATTCCCAGGCATAACCCCCAGCTATCCTCATTTATGATTATTGTTTGATATCTTGTTCTCGTCTAGTTGCATATACATGGAATGTTTGCCACCGATCAATCAATCAATCAATCAATCTATCAGATCTTAGTATTAAATTAAATTAGAAATATATAGTCCGAATGGTGATTATATGCAGACAAATACGGCGTTAAATAAAAGAACATTTTGTGAAATAAAAGCCTATTATTTAAATCGTTTAACTATTGTATAAGATATATCTTGGAAAATTTTCTCGGTATTTGGATAAAAAAATTATAAATGCAGTGGATATTATGATAACTAAATTGATTTTTAAAGGTGTTAATACTGTGGTATCAAATTAACAAATCAATCGGCCAATTACGCAATCAATCAACTAACCAATCAAACAATCAAATCATCAGTCAATCAATCAACAATCAACCAATCATTCAATTAATCAATCAACAATCATTCAATTAATCAATCAACAATCAACCAATCATTCAATTATTCAATCAACAATCAACCAATCATTCAATTAATCAATCAACAATCATCCAACTAATCAATCAACCAATCAATCAATTAATCAATCAACAAACCTACCAATCATTCAATTAATCAATCAACAAACCTACCAATCATTCAATTAATCGATCAATTAAGGTCAAGTTGGCAATAAAACCAGAGAATGGGGAGCGGGAAGTAACAAAGCCCATAATATAAGCCATGAAGTATGAAAGATAAAAGTAAAATTTAACTGCGGGTAAAAAGCTTTTCTAGATTTACTTACATCAGACACGCTAGGGACCAAACAAGAAGATCAGTTAGACTTTATGAATTTCTAGTCACACTCATTTATCAAATGAAATTTATACAGAACTCCACGAAGAAGCCAAATATAAAGATAACACTGTAAAAAGATGTAAGTCGAATTTCCAACACACATTCCATTACCAGAAAATAAATGAGGGCATAAAACTCAAGCACGGGGAATTTTTTCCGACGTCCACACAGCACAAGAGAAAAATGTGGAATATGCGAAAGAAAGACACATTTCAGGAAATAGGGGAAGGTTTCAAAGGATGACAACCCCTTGTCATAGAAATTGAACACACTTCTTGGTTTACTCCAAAACTTCACAGGAAAAGATACGTCTTCATCTGTGAAACGAATATTTCATGTCGGACGACAAAATTGTGGTGTTGACCGTAAAATTTCTAGTGTGATGACTTAAACCGTGAAGCAACATCTCCCTGTTAAGCAACTGAACCATAATTTAGTTGAATTTCTGAATTGATCACAATCCAATTTGGCAAAGAAAGTGGAAACAATCTTGTACGTCATACCCGTAGCCAGGAGGGGGGGGGGGGTTTCTAGGGGTGGTTGTCCATGAAACAGCCATTCAGTTGTCGTGGAGACAGCCATTCAGTTGTCCTGGAGACAGCCATTCGGTTGTCCATGCCCCCTCTTTGAAAACCAATAAGCACTAATAAACTCGAGATTCAGATTGAAGTTTGACTATTAAAGGACTTTTTGAAATTCGAAAACAGTGTCAGGAAATGGCTCAATTGTACAGACCTACGGCATGAAGGTCACTTCGCGAGTGGTCGAAACTCCGCCCCCAGGAAATTTCTGGCTACGGGCATGTACGTTTAATTGTTACATATCTTGCTTTTGTCCTGAACATGCACGAAATATTGCAGCTTTACGTTAAGCAACCAAAAATCAAACAATCAATCTATTTTCACCTCCCATGCTCGAGCAATTTCTGTTCATATTTAGATATGTCATCTTCACTCCTTTCAAAGTTATGAAATAAAATTGTTTCTAAAGGTGCATTTGTCCAGACAAAAATAGATTTCAGTACGAGCTATTTGGTTTGGTGTGGGCTGGTATTTTGAAAAAAAATTCTATCCCTTATTTTTTTCTTCCTAGTAAATCTGGCGGAGTTGGGCCTTAAAATAAAAATAACTTTGTCCGACATTTGTTCCACACTTTGGTTGACAAAATTTTGTTGACTCCAACAGAGAAATATCTTGTTTGCTTCGCTGGCAATAAAAATAGATAATCCTACCCAGGCGCAAGTCCCACCACCCCCGAAAATCATGCTCGTTTAATACTTGAGTTATATATCAACACAAAGTTATAGGTAACTAAGAGATTGTCATTTAAACGTCTAGTGGATTTTAACTGTATACTTTATAAAAATAGTAATATTTTATTATTAGCAATCTTGAAAACGCCAACGGAGGCCAAGTAAAGAAAAATTTTCAGGAAAAGATCACAACACAACAGACTAGAGCGATACATCAAGCAAATTAACTATATCATCATGATCATGTATATGTATATGCTAAATTTTGTTCATTTTATTTCCCTGAATTTGATATATTGCATCCTATGAAAAAAAAATCATATGCCAATTAATTGTAAATTGTAATTAATATTGATTGTTTAGCTCATTCTCATTGTGGGTGTCTGGATTTGACTTTCACCGCATAGGGCCTAGATATATTAAAAACAAAATAACCACGAAGTATACATCTGTTGATACAAATCTATCGATTTTGAGTACACCACGCTATTTAGTTCACCCCAGATATAAGTAGGTCGGTACATTTACTACCACCTAATTTGAGTCGACACTAAATATTGATTACTAAGGAGGAGATTTAGCCTAGTATAAAAAATGGAAGAATTGTTGATAATTCGTGGCATGTTTGCGCATTCAACCAACGAAGAGCCACTGATTATTTATCCAGATCATGCAATCGGTGTTTTACAAGGAAAGGTGAGTTTTAAAACTTATTTTCCCCACGGCATTGCCAATGTCAACATTTAGTACGTTACGCATAGGTGATCATAGATTTTTATTCCGTATATTTAGTCCGTTAGTATCAGAATAACAGTCGTATACAGTAATAATTATGGATTTTTACATGTTATTTTTATATTAACAGATTAACTCTTGTGTTATCATCAGACTCTTATATCAACCAGAGGGACGATATTGTGGAGGAATGATACCGTGATCATTTCATGATCTGGAAAATGACTTAAAATGACTAAATTTTAGCAAATTTTTGCCATAATCAATATTTAATTTGATTACTTTAGTTTTTGTGAATTCAAACGAAAATAAAAAAACATATTTTTACATACATTTTAATTAATTTATTTTTTGAAAACCAGATGAAAGAATTTTATAAAAAAAAAATACATACACATTACCTAATTAAGAATAGCGTACTCGCCTCGAGTGTGGAAGTTTAGGAAATGCCATGTCCTAAGCACGCTAAAGACCACTTGTAACAGCTCTTTTTGAGTGGTCCGTAGGCGGCCAGTTACAAGGCTAAAATTTCCGCCCCTATCCAACCCGCAATTTTTCCATTGGCAGTCTAAAAGTCCTTTCCTTACCGGTCCTTTTGTTACAGTCTACATACTGATTTATTGTTTGTTAATTTGTTTCCGTGTTGAATATGCATGAAATATTTGCCACTGGACGTTAAACAACAATCAATCAATCAATCAATTATGCAATTTAGGTAACCAGTTCATGGTTGAGTATGTCCAGCAGAGGAATTTAGTTCTTCTTTGTGAGTAAGGTGTCTGTCAACTGGAATAAATACTTGACACTTAAAATGTAATATCTGCCAGCCAATCCGGGATCAGTTATCATTATCTCGTGACTTCTTACAAAACTCTATATCCAAGGCGGGAAATGTTTTAGCAGTTGTCCCCAATTTTAGACAAACCAATTACATTTGCCCTCGGTAGTATGACCAACTTGTTTAAATCAACATCTGTGCGTCAGTATAGAATTTATCAAAAAAGAAATCGACCAGCGCAGTTTCTTTAAATGTATATTATTAGACAGAGGGCTTGAACTACAATCAATTTTATCGCATAAGGTTTTTACTTTTAGTATGCAAAAGTTCATATTTTTTTACATTAACAAAGTTTAAATTTTCACCTTATTATTTGTATAATCTATCATTAGCCATTTTCCTAAACGTTCAAATGTCACTTACTGAATTTTAATCAAAGACTCAAAACTTCAGATATAAATGTAATTCAGATACTATATTTAGAAGGTTCGACTTCGGCTCACCTTCTAAATATTGTGTCTGTCTTTTAAAAGACGATATCCGCCAAATAAAGTCAGAAAACATATAATAGATAGCTGAGTTATCGCATTTGTTAAAGGAGCTAATAATGATTAGATTTTCTATAGCAGCAAGCGCACGGGCTAATGCAGCATTTATCAGAACAAATAAAAACGGCAATTTGCAAGGATTTCTGTTGAATGCAGGAAGTAAGCACATCGCAGAAACATCTGACCACGAGTGATGGCACCAATTATTTGGTTTGAATGCAAATTTTAAAATTTGAATAGTCGGTTGAAATTTAAATATTTTTGTCTATCATATTTTATTAGAAATATAGGTTTCCACTGGTTTCACAATCCCGGACATTTTATTTGTATTTCAATGTGGTATTTTTCATAGTTTGTTAAAATGTCAGATTTGTTCAATATTTTGATAGGGTTTTATGCGCTCTATCTAATCCTTAAGACCCAATGTTTATAAGTTTTTATCAGGATAAGATCTAAGTATAGAACAATCCTTTGGTCGACTTTTCCTTATCTCTTCCAAATCGTCAATAAAACATTTTGCCATTTTTATTATCTTTACCAATTCCACTTAATAAAGATCGTAAATTTTATGCTTTCTCGTGGCCACCTCTGCCAATGGTTGCATTTTTCGGAAAACTTTATTAAGTTATGAAAGCAGAAGAATCTTGGTCTCTCATGAAGAAGGCTCGAGGTCCAACGAATGAATTATTACCAACCTGTAGTTTTGTCGGAATTTCATATTATATTGTGTGAAATCGGATGCAATATTCTAGTGATACATGAAGTTTAAAGATAATTTCGGGACATTAAAACATTGAATTGTCATTATATTTTATTTTTTATTTTGGGGCCTTTTACAGCTTAACATAGGGTGTGGACATGTGTCCACTACTGAAGGCTGAAAGTTTGCGATTTACCTATTTGGACGGCTGTATCATATACAGTCCTACCACACCTCCTTTTTCTATTTGTATCGATTTAATTAGCCATTACTGATGTTCTATTCTAAAAGAAACGAATATATACATTTTGGGTATCGGATTAATTGTGGATTCAAGATCTGAAAGTGGAACTTACATTTTTCACTTGAAATTGTATGAAGGTCGAATTAATTTAGGTAAAAGTAATAATAGTAAATTGATCGAAATACAGAATAAAACAAGATCAACTGGATTATCAGTATTTTAGGATCTGTTCTAGTTATATGTATATAAATTCCAAGTAACATAGATACACTGAAAATAGACGTGACAAACTAGTCCCGGTTACAAAGGCGTCCCTGGTTGAGCCCTGTTGTGAAACATTTTGCATTGAGAAGGACCAATATAATAGTGATACAGATTTAAGCATGCTCATTGGATAGTTTCTAGTAAATAGTGGGCCCTGTTCTTTTTTTTTTATTCATTATATAAAATCAGCACCCCTAAATCTAGAAATTTTATTGATAGTACAGACAAATGGCTTGAGAGGTGGGGGGGGGGGGTTTAGAAATTTAGAATAAGGAAGGCATATTGAAATAGAGAGCCGACAGAGCGATATGAACATAAGAATGTTGATCTTAAAACCATTCCGATCGCCGGGAGGTGTTAGAGATTCGGTTGGGACATATAACCGATATAATGACCCTCTATCTACTGCCAATCTACGGATCTAACAAATAAAAGATCCAAGACTCATGTTTAGGGGTAAACAAGAACCGGAAAAAAACTGATTGATTGAATGATTGTTGTTTGCTTAATGTCCAGTGGCAAATATTTCATGCATATTCAGGACGAGAACAAGTTCAACAATTATCCATATCGAAAAAGGGGTGGGATGGGACACAACAGGGCAACGGTTTTTGACTGCTACTGGAAAAAGGGGGTGATGGGTAGGGACGAAAAATTTAGCTTTTTGCTACTCTTTTTCGAAAGCTACAAAAGGGATCTTTTACGTGAAAGGAGCGTGGCACTCTCCATATACGTCACCCACTATGGTCTACGGCCAGGCTTTCCGTATTATAACCTGGCAGCCCCCCCCCCCAACGAGAGTGCATCCCCTATCCGCCACCTGGGGTTCGTGCTGGGTCAGCTCTGTGGGTCGAGCCCTGGAGACCGCTCCGGTTCCCAGTGGAAAATGGAAAAAAACTGACGGGAAATTAACCGAATAAAAAGATAACATGGTTCCTTTTACACAGATGGTGGCATGGAATTTTGGTCGAAAAGGGAAAAGGCATATTGAGTCGGCGCAAAAACTGTTGGGAAATTTAAAACACAGATGAATATATAAAGAAAATATAAAAACAAGTTTTAATCCTAAAAAGCGTGCTTATAGATACAGATTTCGCCGTCAAAATGAAAGGTTACCTGATTTTGTGTATGCGTTACGAAGATTGGTGTGTTTGGCATTCAGATAGCGAATATGACCAGTTATATCAACCAGTTCATATTAGGTTCTGGTAGTCATGAAATTTTCTCACCCAGAAACGATTGAGTCTGCAATTGCATTCGCCGTTGAAAAGAAGACATATGTTGGCACGTAGAATGCTATAAGAAACCCGACAGATTTAGAGACTAAACCTAACGTAAAAATTCCTTCAAGCGATGAAAAAGTAAGAATCAGAAAAGACTCATACAGAGCAACCAAATCAGTAAAGAAGCCCCCAAAATGACCTTAAAAATTATTATATATTTTAAGGAAATCAGTGGAAAATGATCGTTACTTATTCGCACCCGAAACGGTGAAAGGCATAACTTTCAAATCCGATACGTTGTTATTATTGCATTGATCCAGGTCATATTGCTGCAAAATGTCGAAACCCAGCCAATAAAGCACAACCTGCAAGAAAAGGGTCCGATCATTTAAACACCTATGGTCTGGTACTGTTCCCGAGAGTGACGCCCTTGCTACTGAAAGTACAAAAAGGGATTAAACGATAAGGAAAACACAATCACTCGAAATTATTTGATTTTATCAGCACACATTTAAAGTCTCAATACTAAATACCTTTTAGACAAGGGATCTGCTGCTAGAATAGTGAATAAATCTGTATTTGTCAAAAAAATATCGATCTTACAAGTGTAGAACAATTTAGCATTGAAATTGTTGCGGCTGATGGTGGTCCCATAAATATTCGAGAATATCATTAGATATTGAAATAGACTCTCAAATGTTTGAAAACGATTTTGTGATCTGGAATATATGTGATCTGACAGGCGTTGTTGGCATGGACTTTTTTGATAAAAATATGTCATTTCCAGAGGCTGTTAAAATAGTGCATTTCCAGAGTCAGTTTACCGAATACTGACCATGAATTTAAACTATTAAAGAGAAAACCATAAAGTATTTGCCTATACATTTATAACAGTTAAAGGATAATTTGTCATAAAAAATTTACTCCAACTCAGAGGCTATGATCGTAGATTTAATAATGGAATACCGGGATTTTTTAATCTATTCGTTTCTATGTACACTACAGAAACCATAATTCTTTGACTACGAAAGATGCCCATTCCCTTCCACGCATATACATGTTTCTGGATTTCCTCGAAGGTGCAAAATATTTTTCAATATTTGATTTGGCATTTGATTATTAGCAGGCTTCTGTCCACGAGGACATTAAAGAGAAAATCGCTTTTACCTCACATATGAGCATCAAGACATCTGACTTTTCAACACTCTATACAGCAACACGACATGCACTTCTCTAATGAAGACCAAAAGATCTGATCATAAATATTTGACTTTTTTAAAAGAAAGACGATACAAATACATTCTATGGGTACTAATTGTGCTCCTCGCCGATCTATTTCCTAACTCGTCTGAGACAGAATTTCTTCAAGAATTGTAAAGAAAAAAGTTAGCCCAAACTTTTAATTTCAACTTCTGTTATGAAGATAACGTTTTCTAATCGAACAATGCACGATTCGGGGATTATCTTTAACTCATCTACTCAAATGATCTTGAAATTAAAAACACAACAGACCCATGTCTGCCTCACACTTAGATATTCATTTCCAATTTGACAATAAAGGAATGCTTCACACAAAACTATATGAAAAACGCGATGACTTCAACATTCAAATAGTAAACTTCCCGTTCATTGGCAGTAACATTCCAGCTGCCCCGGCGTCTGCATCTCCCAACTCATTCGTTTTCAATAGTATGTGTCCAAAATTGATTTTTTAAATAGAGCTAGGTTTTGACACAAAACTGCCCAGAAAACGATTGATGCTCCTCGGTTGAAGTCATTGTTCCAGAAATTTTACGGTCAACACCACAATGGTCGGTCGCTATGGAATATCCGTTTCAAAGATGACGACGGACCTTTTCCTGTGAAGTTTCGGAGTAAACCAAAAACAGGCTGTTCGCTTTCTCCGCATGGAGGTTGTGATCCAATGAAACCTCCCCCCTTTACCCTGAAATGACTAACACCGGATTGGAAAAAGGACAATACAGCGGATGTCTTTAAAGTGCAAGGAACTGTTTGCCCTTCCGGACCACCTGAGTTTCCCGCGTTAGTCTGGTACCCATTGTTCATAGTTTTCTGTTTTTAGTTTTTTATTCATATATGTCATGTTCCGTCTTGTTCGTGTTCTCGAGATTGCCGTGTCTGTCGGCTTCCCCATTTTTTCTGGCCCTTCGCGTGTCTTTCGCTTCCTCTTGTTTCAATTCAATGTGATTCCAATTGGTTTGATTAACGCTGAGACTAGTTTTGAACATTTAATGAAGTTTGGTTTTGAAGGGATCTAAGTGGAAAAGCTTTCTCTGCAAACTTGAAGACGTCATAGTGTTTGGGGGAAACATGTGAAATAGATCATACAAAGTTGAAACAGATGCAGAGAAGCAAATTAGAAATTAAAGCCCGGTTAATGTGCTTTTATCAAGATCATGCGTAATTCTTTGACATGCAGTGTCTGAAAATTGAATGTCTTGTGATCCTTAAAAACTCGGGGCAGTAGACAATTGGCATGTCCATAATAATGAAAATGAAATAAGAAGCTTCTCTGGCTGGATGTTAATGGATATTTACAATATGACCGCGCCCCTTACCGAACTTGCTAGAGGGATAAAATAATTCATCTGGTGTGAGGAATGTCAAAATTATTTTGAAAAACTTAAGCAAAACTGATTACTTCCCCAGTTTTAAGTCTTCCAACAGAGGGAATTATGTTCATTCTAGAAAATCATGCTAGTAATTATGGAATCGGTGCCGTTCTATCCCAAGAACAAAATGACCAAGAGAAAGTGTTTGATTACGCTAATTAAATGCTTAATAATACACAAAAAAGCGATAATGTGTACCACTTAAAAAGAATTACTAGCCGTAGTTACTTTTACGAAGCGGTACTTTTCGTGGAGAAGAAAATTTCTAATTATTGTTAAACATTTTTTAACCAGGAAGAGATAGTTGCTCACCGGATTTCTGTATTAGATACATATAATTTTACCATTCAACGTAATATCAGATTTGTTCCTTAACTGCTATGAATCTCTGTTTATTGCCAAACTTCGAAAGGATCATTCTAGATCTGATTTGATTTATCTACCGCTACCTTGATTATATTTTTTCGGTTAATTACCCAGATTTTTACAAATACACTACCGAGATTTATCCAACGGAATTAACCTCGAATAAAGCAAATAACAATAGCATCAACTGCCCATTTCTGGACTAAGATTTGTATATTACTCAAGGTAAAATTTCCACCAAAATCTACGACAAGAGGGACGATTTCTCATTCAAAATTTCTCAGCTTGATTGTTATGTCTGTGTTTGCAGCGACGTGTCTGATTTTAATGAACTCAGTCTCTGTATAACTGACAAATTATTAAGTCAAGGATTTACCACAAATTAATGAAAACATTTACTAAATCCTTTCATAAGTATATTGATTTGGAATCAAAATTTGGATGCACTTGCAATCATCTGATGATATACGGGAAATCACATCCTACTTTTTACGGAAACGTGGTTAATAAAGCTCGGAAATTTAAATTAGATCAAATCGGTCTTAATATTCATCTAAATTAACTGATCCGTAAAGGATTTCGTCAAAGCATTTGTATTTTAAAATCTTAAAATACTAGTACTGTTTTATTGGTACTAATATTGACTTTCTTGCTGATAGCTGAATACGATCTAAAAGGTTTTTATTTGTTGTAACATTTTCTACTTCCTGTCTTTATATTTTTTTTATATTGTCACAAATTTATGTTTTCTTTGACTTCTAATCATATTTAAACACTAAATCTAATTGAACGTGTTTTAAATGACACTGTAGTAAAGGAAAACGTGGTATTCTGATTTGTTACTTTTGGGTTTTGAACTAGCAGACGCAACTACGATTCCATACTTTTGTGCAACCATGTATTAGTTTTAGTTATTTTTTGTTGGGTTTTCAATATCGATCTTAAGTGTTAGATCTATTTCAACCGATTTTTTTGCAGTTTTTTTACACCACTGTCCCAGGTTAGCGGGAGGGTTGGGCGCTCACAAACTGTTTTAACCCCGCAACATACTTAATGTGCCTGTCCCAAGCCAGGAACCTGTAGTCTTCTAATTTTCTTTGTTTAATTAGTTATTTATCGTTATTTGTTCACCAATTTTTTCAATAGATTAGGTCGATTGTCGTGTGTATAGTTTGACATTTTTATATTTTGGTTGGGTTGGACCCTACTGTGTTCTTAATAAATTATCAGAAGTGTTCTATAAAATTCAACATCTTCTCAAAGTAGGTCCATAATCGTTCGCCAGATTGGCAAGAAGAGAGGGGTGATGAAATGATTTTTTTAAATTGCGCCAGCAGAAAACCCCTATTCTCTCCTGAAAGAAAGATCAATAATAATAATGAAAATATGGATTTCGAATGAAAAAGTTGAATTATCCAAATTCAAGTCCCCTGTAGAAAACACTGTGAAAGACCCGTTAATAGACAAAAATATTCGCCCGACTAATTGCATGAAGGTTTAAAAACTAAAATGGTACACCTTTGTAAATATATAACTTTAATGAATGAATTGTTAAATTTGGTAATTTCACCGTAGTAAAAGATTTATAAGTTTATAACAGGTAGATAGCTATTTAAAATCTAACAATAGATTTTGAACTCTCTTTTATATGAGGCGAAAAAGGTCAACAGAAATTGTTTACATAAGTTGCAAGTTTTCAAAAAGTTATTTAAAATCTTTTAAATAAAGGTTTGTATGTAGTATTTAGCATGGTCGTTTACGAAAGCTATGTATACAGTTGCAAATTATCGAATATATCCATATTCTCTTCATCAATTCCATCACAATGTTTTTGGGTCTCTTAAGTTTGGGATCTCCAAAAATCAGGATAACCGATTTTTAAGAAAAAATCCATTGGTTCTTCACATGTCAATAAATACATGTGCGAAATTTAAGGATCTGTTGTTTGCTACATTGCTTCGGGGAAAAATTCCAATGTTGACATAATTTCATGCTAAACACACCCGAACAGTCAAGTTTTACCTGTTATTTGATTCGGTCATGGTAAATGTTTGTTAGTTTGGGTTCAATCTCAGAGCGTATAAAGCTAAACTGAGAGAGTGCATGGGTCAAAACAATTTGGTTGGAAGAGGTTTGAAATAAGGTTTGAGATATTTGTCCTCATATCTTAATCAAAATAACAAACATATCTACAAAATCGAATCTAAAAATGGCAACCATTTAGATTAAACTTCGGTCATTTTTTGTTTTTGTTATTTTTTCACACCATAAAAGAAAAAAAGAATCTTAAACATCATCACACGATTTTATGACAAAAACAATTAAGCTTCAAGTTATTCGAGTTCCTTTCAAGTTTTTATACGGGTACTTGGGATGGTGTGCAAATTTCCAAATACTTAAGCAGGTCCAAAAATTGGTACTTGTGACACATGGTACCAAGAAATATATCTAGCACTAATTTTTTTTCAAACCTTCTTTATGTTGAAACCTGATCGTCTAATTTCACCATTTGTAACAACTTGTGTTTTAATGTTTGAGAACATGAGATTGAGCTTAAAAAGAAAGAAATTATTAACGATATATTCAAAATAATCAGCAAGTTTCCAAATATGTATGTGTAACTAATGAACTAATGATCATTTCAGTTGTAATAACCGCAACAGCCATTCTTTAATTTGTCACGCTTAACAATTTGATCACACGAATGCACACCAAAACAACTTTTCACATTTCCATCTTCACGACTTTATGTGCGCAGTATCGGGGGAAGGGGGTGGGGGTCTTTTCGCGCGATATAATTTGAGTAAGACTGTTTTGTGTCTTCAAAATTATGTTAGGGGACCACCGTTTTATTTTCATTTATGTTAGGGTGGCAGGAGGATGCAGTTCATAATCTTCTCAGTAATATATATGTCCTTACAATTCAGTTCAATTTAATTTTATTATCTCTCACTTACAATTCTTATACAACATATTAATAAGATACTAATAAATATTAATAAAACATACAAGTAAAATGAGAGCCATTCTATACAGAATTATAAGGGACTATTAAATAAAAATATATTACAATAAAATATTTTAAAACTTTACTCCGTGTTGAAGGTCTCTCTTTGCATTTGAGATGAATAACAGTTATCAAAGCTCTGTTCCTTTGCTTGGAATTTATTTGTAGATATGAGATTTTGTCATGAATATTTACACCATATCCCCCCTTTATCTATTTACAATACCAGAAGCTCAATGGAGCCTGTAATAGTTCACCTGGCAAATATTTTGTTGGACAATCATTTCTCAAAAGTAACAATTCAACACACTTTGTATTTTCTGACAAGAAAATGTTTGAAAACTGGACCAATCAGAATACATATTTTGCCCTGGCAGCCATGTTGATTTTTTGATCGGCACCAATTTCATAACTCTGGTAAAGGACTACCTGCCTAACATTTCTGCCAAGTTAGATTGAATCCGTACAAATGTTTCCAAAAAGAAGACGAAAAATGTGAAATTCCCACAGAGTTCAATGTTAAACTAAGTTTCGTCATGGCGGCCATGTTGAATTTCCATTCGACCAACGATTCATAAATAA
>JAULBM010268056.1:0-16608 GCA_032357055.1 Geukensia granosissima
AGCAGGAGTTGCTAACCCTTCCGGAGCACCTGAACTCACCCTGGTTTTTGTAGGGTTCGTGTTACTCCAGCTTTAGTATTCAGTGTAGTGTTGTGCGTTCTTTGTCTGTCTTTCGTTTCATTTTGTTGGCCATGGTCTTGTCTGTCTTCCGACTTAACGATTATCTCTGCCCCTTTGGTATCTTCGAATTCCTTTTAATAGTAGTTAGGGCACTAGTTAATTGAATTGAGGCATAAGTGGTACTGCAATCACTATAAGCAGAAATTAATCGAGTCTTGTATGGCGTTTTATAAATTTTAGGAAGCCAGTACATTGTAGGAACTTTCATATGGTCACATGCAGTCTTTAACTGGGTGTTAACATTTAGAAATTCATTTACGATCTGTTGTTCTGTCAAGTTTGTAGCCTGGAAAGTGTTTGAAATATGAGTTTCATTTCAGAGAACCTCTATTATACAGACAACTACAATATTTTTGCTGCTTCATCTGCAGGAACGAACACGTTTTATGAAGTACTTTAAATTTACGTTTTGTTCTGGAAACAGCATGGGGCGTAGTATTTATTTTTCATAGCCTCTCTACTCTGTAGAAAGCTTCACAGAAAGTGCGGGGAAAGAATAGACACTTGGTTTGTCGGGGCTGGAAGGACTGGTTCTCCAAAAAGGGCTTCTTTGGTGATGGGGATGTACAAATTTGTCCGGACGCAGACATTAAATACGCCCTGCATTTGTTTATAAAATGCCATATTGCTTAACACAAAACCTGGATTCGTTCCTTAATATAATTGTAAATGATATAAGCAAGCTGTACAAACACGAATAATTAAAGGACACGGTACAATATGCGTCGTTTTTTGCCCCCTCTTCAAATAGCTTTATATTTTCCATATTAAACGGTCAGTTATAGTAGCCCTCAAAAATGAACAATTTTTCTTCTTTCTGATAATCTTTGGTTGTCTAGCAACGGATTTTAAATATACCCTCATACTTGGTGAAAACTCTTCTTTATCTCAGATATTGTCTGAAATCATTGGATCGCGTATTGCAATCAGAATATATGGCAACTTCCGGAAGTAATAACTGGATTTTATAAAGAACATTTACGACAGAGAATTTACTTTTCCCCGGAAAACCAGGTTTTTCGCATAGCAACCGTTCATTTTCAAGGCAACGGAAACCAGCGATCATTTCTTTCATTTTGCCTATTTATTTTTCTTGAATGGTTTTAAACGATGTATTTTGTCGCATAGGTTGATAATATAATCTTATATTTATTTTAAAAAAAATTATCATAGGAATAAAATGTACCTTGGTTACCCTCAAAATAACATAACAAACATTAAATATCATTTATAGTAACAAACATTATCGTGATATATTTCCACATGTTCTAAAATTGAATAAACTTGTGTTGTAGTTTTATAATATCACTATCTTAGGGATAAAGTTCCATTTTTTCAAAACTAAATCAAGTAACATTGGTTTCCATGGTGACCAGAAAAGAATCTCCATAGCAACCACGAGTACATTTTGTCAATAATGATTATATCTAATTATATGCTGACGACATTTTTTATTCGGATCAAATATCACTTGGACCTGCAAATTTTTCAATATTATTTTGTAGAACAATAAATGTATTATATATAAAAATAGGAGATGCATTTTACAGTTTGAAGATTAACCCCGATTGCGGCAGAGGTATAGAAAAAGGCCGTTCGGTTTCTCCTCCTGCAGATAGAACCCTTGCTAAAGGGGCGTGCGTTAGTTCGAGCGGGATGTATATAAATAAGCGAACTCGCCTTCGCAAAGGTTGTGCCGGGGAAAGAATAGGCTTTAGGTATCTCCGTCCGATAGGCACTAGTTCTCTAAAATGGGCGTCCCTGGTTGTGAGGGATGTGTAAATACACAATCCGTCCAGCAAGAAGGAGACGTTAAAGACGTCCCGTGTTTAGGAAATGTTACGACCTAAGCACGCTAAAAGTAACAACTCATATTTATGGGTCATTAGGTGGCCAGTTACAAGGCTAAATTTTTCGCCCTATCTAACCCGCAATTTTTCCTGTGGCAGTAAAAAAGCCCCTTTTACCGGTCCCTTGCTCACAGTCTACTTATTGATTTATTGTTTGTTAACTTGTTTTTGTCCTGAATATGCATGAAATATTTGCCACTGGACGTTAAGCAACAATCAATCAGTTTGAAGATTTCCGGAAAATATGGAAAATGCATATGCTCCATTAAATGGCAGACTTCATTTAAAAAAACTCACTGATCATGTTGATGCATAGCACTAATTGTTATTTAGTGTATTTGGACGATAATAATGTTAAAATTGACTCAATATTTATTGTTGTTATTTATTGTCAATACCACGTCTGTTATTTGATATTAATAAAATAACAATACGCACTGTATGCAGAACCCTGATCAGGGTTTTCAATGGTGATTGGTAGACAGACCAACAGTTATGATTAAAACTGAGATATATAGAAGAAGGCAGATTGGTGGAACAACACCGACATCATCAGGAAGTCACACGTTTCCAAGAAAAATATTTTTTTCTTCAGATTTTTCTATCGTTTAAGGTTATTAATTTCAAATATTATCACATTATTTTATCGGCAGGTGAAATAAAAACTTTTGATTTTTGTTATATTTAGTTATGTTTGGTAAGGGAGGAATATCAATTTACACGAGAAACATAACACACTCTTATATAATGAGAGAAATCTAGTCAAGTGACTCTGTTAACAGTCAGTATTTTGCGTGGCTGCTCGTCAACTGAGTTACATCTCAAACGAAATAACTTCTATTTATACTATTGCTAAATATTTTAACATTTTATCCAGTATTATTATATGCGCCTATTCAAACAACAGCCGCTTGTAGCAAATAATTAAACGATTAACACATAACACCCACGGCACGACGATTGCATTGTCGTCTGCAAAACAGGGCATTTCAGGGTAAAATAAAAAAAAAGATTAAAAGGTCTTATCGGATAAAATAACTTTCACAAAATGTTAAAAGAAACTGAATAATACATCAGGATCTTTTCAGCAAATAACAAGATCTGGCAAGAACAAAACAAAAGAACCTTGATTTTACCCCACAAATATAATTCCCAATAAAATATCCTCTGTCCATATTTCTATGCCGTGTTTGAATATGATATGCTAAAACTTCCAGAATATGGATTCTATAAAAGATATTTTGTTCTGGCGGCGAAAATCCTTCATCAATTAATATTTTAGCCACTTAACAATCAGACGTACATGTTGACATGCCGTCCCGTCACCACTAACGTTCCGATATTATTGTGATTTTAAAAAGTTAGTCCAAATAATTATGACGTCTTCTTCGGATCTTTGATTTATTTTTTTCTTGGCGATCCTACATCGACGTCATAACTCAAGTTGCCATTTTTTCAGTTGGATGAAAACAAAAAATAAAAACAGCTGCTGGTACAGACATGTGTCATTTCAGGAATCTGGATCAAAGAAATGCTTTTCCAGAATGTCTTGTTTGACCGTGTCCGTTTTGTATTTACTTTTTCAAAATTTCTGATTTCAAAAACGTCTGCATGTCAAATGATTTTATGTCCAGTGTGGAATAATGGAATTATTTTTTGAAGGAAGTTAAAGGTCAGTCTTTACTTTATAACCATCTGAATTGCATTCAAACCTCATTTATTGAAAATACTCGCAGATTTCATTGAGAGCAAAATTTGCTCTCAACGTCCAACCGAAAATGGTGACAGTTGGGTTATGAGGTCAATGTAGGATCGCCAATTGCATGAAAAAAATACATCAAAGATCTGAAGAAGACGTCATAATTATTTGGACTACCAGTCCTGCTGCTAAGTGAGCTAAAGAAATATCCTGTTAGCCTTACCTGGAATCCTGGGGAATTATTTTGGTTCCATAGATTTCACTACATGTAACCCCAGGTCAGAGCGAAGGACTTCTCCTTTGCGATTGGTCTCATAACATCTCCAATATTCATGATATTTGAGAATTGCCCTTGCCCAAGTGATGTCATTGTTTACAAATCCATGGCAACAAATAAGACTTCTAATTCTTAAAGAAACAATGACAGAAGTGATGTTATACATTTTCTTTTTGTGTTTTCTACTGTTTAAGATAAGAATAAAATATTTTAGAAAGATCTATAATAAATATTCAAAAATATAGGTGATCTATTGGGATACAAAAATTCAAATAAAAAAAAAATGCGAATGAGAATTCAAAATTGTAAGCAGTAATTTATTGTACATTCCATCCAAATTCATTTAGTCTATATCCGAGGGGTCCCAAAGGAAGCTCGCTTAGGACTATCGCCCAGGATCCCAGACAATGCCAGATTATCCATTAGCCCAGTTGATTAAAACTGAATGTATATCTACCTGAATACAGCACAAGATGGCCATAGTGCCACACAAACATGACAAACCCTGGTATTCTCATTCTGGAGATGGAACATGTTTGGCCTTTTTAATGGAAGACAAAAATGTTAAAGGGTCTAGACATGATAGAATGTCCCATCTGTCATGTCTGTCCAAGACACCAAAATTGAATATATACCTTAAGCAATTTTCAATTGTGTAAAACCTCTGGTGTCATTCCTGTTCTATGACACAGAAATTCATAGTCTAACAGCTAGAATTATCCACTGCTTGAAATTATTTGTCAAAACAGAGAATTTCTGCAGACTGGTATTATCTCCATATCGAGGGATATAATAATGAGGCAGGTGTAACCTGAGTTGCCAGCAAAGTTTTGTTCATAAAAAAGATTTAACTTTCAAGTCAATACATAGTATGCAGCCAATAAAAAATAAACCAAGAGACAACAAGATGTTTTGACCTAAAAAAAAGTACTTGCTAAATGTAGTTCAAAATCCAAAACAGTTGATAGCAAACCTGCATTGTAGTTCTCTTAAGCTGAAATATCAATCAAAACCGGTCCAGCTGAATTTAGTGTAAAAATATTAGTAATAGCCAAAGAAATATTATTGTGCAAGTTATCAACAAAGGACTTTTTCAGAAATGCAACAGAATTGTGGGAACGTCATTTTCTAGTTGGTCAAGATCTCATTCACAAGGATTCTAAGATTGCATAATGCATTCTACGAGGACATAAGTTGAATGTCTGAATTGATCCATTTTGCATGGAATGGTTTAGATACACAAAATTGCACTGTAAAATATGAAAATTTTGCACAGTATGGGGTTGGAAATCATATTCTTTGCAGGGTGTGGGATAAGTGTTGTTTCTGACAGTGTTTACAAGTTACATCTTGTTAATGAGTAAAATGTAATTTTAGGTGGACTTGCTGAGGAAGTCGATGAGAAAACTTTGCATTCTGCATTTATTCCATTTGGTGATATAACAGATATCAATATACCTCTAGATTATGAAACAGGTTTGTGAACAATAGCTTATTGTTAAAAGTCAACATAGAGATTGCATTGTGCATTGTACTATACTCAGTTCTTACTGTATCACAGATTCACAATGCTGTTTTAACTTAATTCTGATGTTACCACCAGATTCATAGCTACCAGTTTACATGATTATAAAGAACAATAGTTCTAATATTGTTAAAATACTGCATTTCTATTCAGCACTACAATGTCAATAAACAAATGTTGATGCATCATGAGACTAAATTTTAATACACATTCAAAATAGTTTTTCTCTTGAAATGAAATTGAAGATCATTTTCAGTAAATAAATGTACTGACTAATACATGTACTGGAATTATAAGTAATTAACTATTTTTTAAAGAATTTACTGATATGCAAACTCAATCTTAAACTCACTAATTTTACATACTTCGAAATTAAGGAAAAGTGAGTGAAAAACTGAGTTAACACATCAACAAATTCTTTTATATAGCATTTTTACTATATTGTATGAAAAACAATAAGCATGATAATTGTTACTTATAAAAACACTTCTATGGAATAGAATAGAACAGAATGAATTTTGTTTTCAATTTCGATTTTATTTTCCTAAGTTCATACATGTGTTATAACTGGTAGATTTAGGAGAACACAGTCATACTTAAAATTTTGATATAAATTTTTGTGATTTTTATTTTATACATAACAATAACATGTACATACCTGTTGCTTGTTCAAGTTTGTAACAGATTAAGATGCATAGAATATCAGCATTTAAAGTAACTACATGTTAATGTACATGTATATTGTACCATATGTATCACGGGCGGATCAAATGGAGGGGCCTTTGAAACACAAAAATGATAAAAAAGGAATAGTCTGGGGTAAATTTTGGTTTTAATATCCATTAGAAATTTTTTAAAATTTATGAATAAAGAGGCCTACAAAAAGTGGGTCTCCCTTTTCCGATAATCTGGATCCACCTCTGTGTATGAACATTGATAATAACTTCTTACAACTTTATTTTCAGAAAAACACAGAGGGTTTGCATTTATAGAGTTTGAACTGGCAGAGGTAGGTGTAGAATCCATTGGGTTGTAGACACATGACAAAACATAACATTAACTGGTTATCCAAATGGTTAAAAACCAAAATGAAACAAAAACAAGTTAGGAGCATCAAATACAAGGCAGATTAATGATTATACCATATATAGGGTTCTGCCAATTAGATATTAGATCATAAAGTTTACTGCATAAACAACCATGACATGTTTAATCAGACAGAAGAAATAATCAAAACAGAATTTTTATATCATGATAAACAAGGTTGGTGGGTATATAGGGTCTGTCTGTCCACATTCTTTGTAAGAATATCTCCTACTAAATTGTATAAATGATTTAAGTGACACTTTACATGAACATGAGACACAATGTTTAGTTATGCATACAGTAAGGAAATTCATTTTGGCTCATTTCAAGGGCAGATAATTCATGGGCTTAAAACTCATAGTATGTCTTGTGAAATACTATCAATGACAAATTTCAAGGACCAGCCTTAACTTGAAGTTGTGGGAAATGATTTTAAATGATTCTACAGGGTCAGGGAGCTATTACCATCAATCTCTTCTATCAGTCTTCTGATGCATAAAATAAATATCCTGTAAATCCTGTTGACCAATTAAAATCTAATTTTGGTAAAAGCTTTTCTCTTCTAAAATCATCTTCACCCTACCAATTAAGATTACTACTGTGCCTAACAATAGAAAAGGGATGTTATTTGTTATAAATATTCTTGTCTGACATTACTGTGCTAATTAAATCAAAACCACTGTAGAATGATCTTAGATTGTCCCCTACCAAAATATTGTCGGACAACATCTTCTGCCAACAGTGGCAACAGCCAAACATAGTTCAGATAGAACCCTGATATTTTGTTTGTTTGTTTGATTGGGTTTAATGCCACTTTCAATAATATTTCAGTCATATCACGGCCTTCAGTTTTACTGGTGGAGAAACCAAGAGTACCTGGAGGGGCAGGTAACTGACAAACCTTATCAAGTGTGATGCCAGTTAAATGCAACCAGTTTTTATATGGTACAAACCCAGGCACAAACTCATGCCGTATACGGTAGGTGATAGGCTACAGTGATCTATACATGTAAGTTTAAATCAACTACGAAGACCACTAGGCCATCATGGCCCTAGAACCCTAATAGAAATATTATTGCCAATTAAATTTGGTGTAATGAAGAAAATGGTCTTCTAACGGTTCTCACCTGACATTGTGTCCGGTATATCTGTCTGCTAACCAGATGGGCACAGCGGCCAAATACATTTTTTGTAACTTTGACTCTTAGACCTTAATAGAAATTAACTTGAAAATCTTCTTGAAGCCACAAATCATTGTTGGAAGATACAATGGGTGGACATCTGTTAAAAATTATTTCCCTCATGGCTTTCAAATCAAATTAACTACCACATCATAACTTAATTTAACATAGAATACCAGATTAAGAAACAAGGGAGTCATTTGCAACCACACACAATTGAAATGGTTTTTAGTCAGGACTGTATATCTGGTATCTGGTGTGCTTTCATAAAAAGATGACCTCCACAGTCAAACTTTTTTTAAATGTTTTTTTTTTGGTTTCAAAGGCATATTGACTAAAAGTTAAAGTTGTGTGTGCCAAAATGCCAGAGTTATTTGATTATCATCCTCAAAGTGAGTTATTTTTTATCTCACAGTTTTATTTGTGCTTCACACTACCGTATGTTGTCCCAGTGAACTTTTTACATGTATCTAATACTAAATTTAAAAAAAAATTGCTATCTTACCTAAATAATCTTATATTTTCTAAATGTTTTAACATTTAAATGCCAGTATTTCTAAAACATGTATTCATGTATCCTTTACACAAGATTGAATGTAAATAGGGATATACAATTAACCAGAATTCTTAATACTATCACATAAAAATAGAGCAACCAAAGTAAATTTTCTTCAAAAATCAAATATATTATAGAAAAAACAATAGCTCCATTACCAAAAGTTAATAGTGAAATCAAACTCTGAAGGGTACCGTTATTAGATTTTTTGCAATATAAGGGCAATAAAACACCATAAACTAAATAAATATATTGAAATCTATCAAAAAATCAGGATAGAAATTCACAAAGGCAAAGAAATTATAGTTGACCCACCAAAAACTTTGTTAAATATCTGTTGGGGTAGAGTGACTATTTTTGCCATTCCTTTTTATCGAAGCTTAAATTATTTTAAATACACATTTTATGAAAAAGCAATATAAATACCTTTCTAATGATAACCTACATGTTTACTTTAATGTACAGGAACATATTTATATCTGCATTGTAATATTAAGAAAGGCCTAAATCTAAAATTGTAAAAAATTTCCCATAGGGCTATAAAGAAGGTCCCCAAATCACAAATGAGTTCCAAAATTTTTTATGTTAACAATTTTCATTAATAGAATGCTTTAGGTGACCCAAACAAGTTGGTCCCTTTGTGATGTGGCGTGCACTGTGGGTCCTAGCCCATGTACTATAACAGCCTTTCCTTATTTTCTCTATTTAAAAAGAATGACATGCAAATATATATTCTCTTGCCTTCAAAAAATGATTCTTATAACCTCTATTTTCTAGATATGGGTAAAAATTTCATAAGATTGTGATAAATTGAATCTTTATCAGTTTCTTTTCAGGGGGGTCAATATTTCACGGGGGATTAATATATCTTACAGGGGGAGGTCAGAATATCATAAGGGGGGTCAATATTTCGCTGCGCCGGGGTCATTATAATGCGGGGGTCAAAATATCATATGACACCAGTAACAAAAATTTTGCCTGAAGTTCATCTTCAGTAACACCTACATGTATATCTTGGCACAACATACTTAAAAGGTATGGCAAGTCAGGTTCATGCCATGAAATACATTAATGCCTTTGAATTTTATAAGAAAACAGACATGTGACCAGTTTCAATAATCTCAGACTAGACTTGTTTTCTTTCAAACGTATTTCATAATAATTTGATGCTACCAGATTACCTATTGCAATTACAAACAATTACAAGAATAATTTACTGATTGACACATGATGTACAGTAGTCAATATTTCTGCAATACTGATTGACACATGATGTACAGTAGTCAATATTTCTGCAGTACAGTAGTCAATATTTCTGCAATACTTATTGACACATGATTTACAATAGTCAATATTTCTGCAATACTGATTGACACATGATGTACAGTAGTCAATATTTCTACAATACTGATTGACACATGATGTACAGTAGTCAATATTTCTGCAATATTCAAGATGTAAACAAGTTCACAAACAATATACCATCATTGTGATGGGCATTGGACAGCAGCATTTCCTTGTCAAAGAACACAAACTTGAAATGTTTACTTGAACAACAGGCCATGAATATACCAATAGAACCATGGAATGGGCTTCCTAAATCAGATTCTCAGCTATGTGATGTAAGAACATAAAATTTTCTGCAGAAAATAAAATATTGTTATAAATTTCTCTATTACAGGATGCTGCTGCAGCAATAGATAACTTGGTATGTATACAACATTTTAATGTACTAGCTCACAAAAGCAAAAGTCCACAGAAAGCCATGCTACATCAACCAGACACATTATTCTGACCCGGGGCCAACTGGTCTTGGCTCTTAATCCTTAATGCTGCATGATTAGCAGATAAGCAGCAAATATTAATTTTAATGTCTTTGGTTGACCTGGCTGGGGATCAAACCCTTGAACTTCTGCACTCAAGGCAGGCAAGCTAAACATTACACCACTGAGGTGGTCATAATGTTATGTGATACTGTATACATATGTCATCAGATCAAATAAAATTGTATGAGTGTCTCTTAAGTCTGGATGAAATCCAGGCATACAATTTAGAGGCATGAAATGTCTGTTAAAGGAATTCGTAACTCATCTGAAGTATTTATGACCATTTTTCACTTGGATGCTCAAAAGTATTTAACTGTTGTGGGTCTCATTAATTTTATTTAAAATCTGTCACTGGTCTCACTAAATTACAAACATTCAATTTCTCTGCTCCTAGCATTTACACAAGTAGTATTACAGTAGAACCATGTAGTATTACAGTAGTATTACAGTAGAACCATGTTATTGGTATATTTAATTTGACAGAGAATAATATACTTATAGCCAATGTTTTCAAAATAAATGAAAGAAATTCAGAGACACAGTATCAAAACTCATTCTATTTATGTTTTCTGCTAAAATCAATGAACAAGATTATATCATTAAAAGTTTTTATTATTTTTTATGTTCCTTTATTCAGTTTATATACTTATGATTTTAATAAAATAATTTTAATATACTGAATAATAATTTTTTTTATTAATTGTTATATAGTTTTAAAAGTTAACTTCAAACAAGTACACTTTAGCTTATCATTTGAATATTGGAAATATTTAAATTTATTTAGCAATTAAAACCTCATAAAATCTGCAACAAATGCTCATTCAATAAATTTGAATCCCTAGATAGGAATATTTTAACTTTGATTTAAGTAAAATTATTTGAATGTCATTTCACACTATTGAGACATTAAAATAAAAACAATGAATGTTTTTTTCTGAACTTTTTTTAACTGTTAAAATTTTAAAATATACTTTTTGCCAATAAATTGATCATTTTTTGCAGCTTTTCAAATATTTTATATACCATTAAGCAATAAAAACTATTATCCAATGTAGTATTAACAGATATATTTTTACAAAGATATTTTCAAAATAGTTTGGTGTGTCAAAAAAGTATACTAATTACATAGTATGCTAGCTGTTGTGTGTACTATTTGCTGTGGTTGTCAATCAACGTAACATAAACATGAGAGAAGACAGGGGCTTGGTTTAAATGGGCCGGGTGTAAGTCTCGATCAAAAATGGGTTTAATACAAACTTTATTCTAACCTCGCCTCAAGCAGACAAAGAATTTGTAACTACCGTCTTCAGAATCAAAATCATCTAATATATATATCAATGTTTGCATGATAATACACTAGTTCCTTTATTATATGTGACAAATATTGAGAAAAAAATTTGGTCTAGCAATGATGCACACATCTGCATATCTTGGCTGGCCAAAAAATACAATGATATTAAAGTTAAAAAATAATACTATGCAATCTGCAAAACAGTGTCAATGGTCTATATGAAGATTTCTACATAACTCACTGACTATTGAAGTTCAATTTGGCACTGTAAGCTGTCATACATACTACTGACAGTCAGTATAATAATAATAACATTGTGTTAAGCATTGACTGTTAAGTTGGTTCAAATGTACTTGCAATTGCTCAATGACTGTGATATGTTTCAAGTTATTTGTAAACTTTATAGTGGCCAGATTTTTCAATTTTCATTGAAAGGATGTAATCTTAAAAAAGTCAGTTGCAACCAGTATTATCTTGTATTTTTATGAAATTAATCTTTACTTTTAATCTTTTAATCATCTTCTGTTCTGGTTGAATCCTGTGAATTGTTGAAATTCTGGAAATCTGTCTAAACTGGACACATTTTAAACTAGAGCTTGAACAAATGTTAACCTGTGTCAATTGAACACTTGTTGTTAATAAACAAGTATATAAGGTTCCATGAGTAGTTGGTCTAGACAGGTTTCACTGTATTGATGTTCCAAGTGATTCTTTTTATATACTTTAAAAAAAATATTTGACTATATTCTTTTTTTTTCAAAGAATGACTCAGAGTTATTTGGCAGGGCTATTAGAGTAAACTTGGCCAAACCCATGAAAATCAAAGAGGGAGCTACAAGGGCAGGTAAATATGAGAAAGGAAGTTCTACTAGATTTAGTATACATACTGAATATGTTATACATGTATTTAAGTAGGTTTTTGATACACTGTTTATATAAAACAAAATATTTTGACATTAAAAAATGTAGATTTAATCTAATCTTTTCCATTAAATACATTATCCTTCTCAGAAAAATTGTTGGGAATTCAGGGTAAATTCTATTTTACCAGATTGTTTCTTATTTCCTTCATTAGCAGTGTGCTGATATAGTAATAGCGATGATAGATTAAGATAAATTTGAGCCTCTTATTGTTATTACCTTGGATGTTTTCATTTATGAAAGTGTTTTCATGTTTTTGTTGAAAAATCAAGATATTGAGAATTAAGATGTTGATGGATTTGGATTATTTTTCCCAAAAAATAAGCTCTGATTGTTATTATCTGGAACTGTTTCTTGTTTTGGAATGTTTGCAGCAACATTTTTTGTTGGCAAAATCTACATTTTTTATTGCAAAAGACAAGGATTTTGCAAATCCACTATTGTTTACACAATAACAATAGTAAATGTTGACGGATTTTGATAATTATTTGCATTTAGCCTTTTGTTGTTGTTATCTTGGATTGGTTCTTTTATGCAACAGGGAAAAATCTTTGTTTTCATATAGGAAAAACAAACATTTTGAGAATTTAAGTAGACTTTGATGAATTAGGATAAATTTCTGCATGCAACCTATTATTGTTATGTTTGATGAGTTCTCTTAAGCATGTTAAGAAAGTGGTTAAAGCAGTAGTTTGGGGGGAAATCTCTGTTTTGTTGAAAAATCAAGGATTTTGGGAATTCAGTCTTGTTTATTTGATATTTGTACCATAGGTTGATGGACTTTGATCAATTTCTGCATAAAGCCACTTTTTTCATGGTTTTAAATGGGTTTAATGTTTTCTACTGGTGACCCTTTTATAAAGGGTTCTTCTTCTTTTGTTACAAGATAATTTACAGTATGAATCGCGATTTCAGCATAAAATTCCATTTAATTTATGCCTATTAATTTGAGTTTGAAATTGAAGGGGGATTTTGCACAAATATTTTATGACTGTTTAAGAGCTAAACTTTTATACATACAAACATGTTAAATCAGCTCAGAAGGAAACTTAATCCACACTGATTTCTATACATATACATGTACATCTAAAATCCAATTGAACATGTATTATTTCAGTATGGTCAGATGATACCTGGCTTCAGGAGCATGCTGGTAAAACTTTGGATAAGTCAACTGAGGAAGATAAAGGGACAAAACGATCAGCAGAGGACACCGACATGGTAAGTCATCACACCAAATAGAAAGGAATTAAACAATTAGGAGAGGATGCTGACACGATAAGTTATCACATCATATAGAAAGGAACAAATGTTCAGCAAATGACACTACAAACGCAAAATCATCACACCAAATAAACTGTTCTAAATGAGTACATGATTACATAAATGATGTAATAATAATAAACAGAAAGTTTATTTCTAAATCAAACATTTTGTCAATCGTAAAATATATATACCCACAATTTTACAGAATTCTAAGCTAAAAGATAGTTATATTTTAAACTAAAAATTCACTTTATTTCTGATTCAAGTAATGTAAATGCTTTCAAGTTAAAGTTGATAAATATCAGTAATTGTTGCTGAATGAGAACTTTTTTTTGCATGGAGTATATTACAAATATCCTTTTTTGTAGAGTGGAATCCCAGCAAAAAGAAGTAAAGGAAACCCACAAGTGTTTTTTGATATAAGTATAGACAATAAAGATGTTGGGAGAATCACCATGGAATTGAGGGCTGATGTTGTCCCAGTTACTTCAGGTTGGTTTTCATATGACCATAAAAAATTGTGTTCATATTATGGTATGGTGCTGTTGTTATCGGTGTTGTCAGCATTAGTGTTGGCTTTGACATTTGCATCTGAGACAGATTGGTTACCCCATGATGAATTTTGTTCAGGTAAACAAAATTCATTTTATATTTTGGACATTAATTTTTGGTACTTGATAAGGGTTATTGATATTCAGTGATCTAGCTCCAGCTGTTTTTTTTTTTTTTTTGGGGGGGGGCATAGGTTAAAAGGGGTTCTTATATTTTATTGTAAGTAATCTATTTCTTGTCTGACTGTAATGGTGTTTTTTTTTTTCTTTGTATTCTCCATGACAAAGCGAAAATTTAATGTGCCACAAGCTCCCCTCTTAGTTTTTGTCTTTAGATACACAGGGTTAAGTATGGACTAATTTTGGAGACTTTTTATTTCACATTGAATTTTGATTTGTTTTTTTATTCAAATGATTCCTTAAGAAAAATGCCAATAAGTAACACCTGATTTTTATTGATTTTTATATATAGGGGGTTCAAAGGATAAAAAATTGGAATTTTGTAGAAGATGAGAAATTTTCATTTTTTAATCTGATTTTGATTGAAATGAATTTTTAACTTCAGATTCAGCTGCAGCAAAACATAGGAATTTCAACAACATATTATATGTTATATTTCATTGTGAAACTTCTGATAGTACTTTTGTTGTGGCAAATTTTGTTTGGTGTACTATAACTATTTTTATATTATATTGACATGTGATATTCATACAAAGTTCAGAGTGTATTGCATGAATTATATTAAATTTAATAACCCTTTGGCTACAGGTCAAATAAAAAATGCATTTTTTTTAATTTGATATTTAAATTAGAAAATAAAAAAACTGTGTTGTGCATTTATGACATGCATATTGGAAGATATATTTTACAAAGATTGCACTTAAAATCACAACAGGGATTTAATTCATTATTAAACCTGAATGTTTTGGGTTATATTTCCTGTGAGCAGGATGTTTGGCAAAAACAATTGGCTAATTTATTTAAGGGAAGCTTGCAAGATTCCTAGGTGGACCAGAATTAAATATGCATTTGTTGAATACTTATTATCATTGTTAGACTGAACAATGAAGACCATGAGAATTGAAATTCCAGGAAACATAGCAAATTTAAACAGTTCTAGTATGGTCCCTGTATAAAATAAAAAACATTTTGTTAGTGTTCTATACATACATTTTACTGGTCTCAAGCTGCTAGATCTTCAGTTTGTATTCTGTCATGGATATAAGATAGAATCTGGTGTGAAAAGTTTTTTTTTACCTGTTTTATTTGATTTTTCCCTTCATAACTTATCTGATGCAAATTTCATGTAAGCTTTTATCATCACTGAGTGTCCATCATCCACTCCATTCTGACATAAGTTTACTTTCTTGGCATATTGACACCAGAGGAATGTCCTTGATAGTTTTTTTTTTAAATTGTATTTGACCACTTGTCTGCCAACAAGATATAACTGTTCTTTAGAATAGAACAAGGGTCTCATAGGGTGAAGTCAACTCATCAAAGCAATAAAAATGGCCCTTGTAAAGACCATTTGATTTGAAAAATTAAAGACATGGAAGTTGCACCATTTTTGGTTTCAGTCGTTTAAGTGGATCTTTTGAATAAGTTGATGTATATACTTCTTATAGGGTCCCATGTTAAACTTGAGTCTCCCTGGTGGCCATCAACTAGCATCAACTACCAATGCTTGGTTTTGATCTTAAGAGGAACATTTGTGCATTGTTTGCTTTCAACAGAATTATAGATATTCTACTTGTGACAATATTCAACAATATTCTTTCAATAACCCTGAAATTTTTAAATAAAGTTAATGCTAAACTTAGTTCCACTCTAGCAGGCATCTTGTTTTGTGGATAAATAAACCAACAACTTTTGATATGGATTGATTGGCTGTTATCTGTTTGAGGGTTTTTAACACGTTCAAAATGTTAAATTTACTGGGAAATTCATGAACATTTAGTCCGAGGCTGGTGACCATTTTGAAAAGTAGACAAAATTAAATGAAGATCAAAATGATTTTTTTCCAAAATATTAACATACTTCATCCATTTTTGAAGATGTGGTTAAAATATAACTCATATTTCAATTATTTTTTATTCAACATTGTACATATATAACCTAGTTGAGCAATTCAGGCTTTTATAAGTCTCAGAATCATTAATTTTTAATATTTTAAAGAAAAAATATTGAATATATGCCAGAAAGAAACAATACACATCTTTTCTGGATTGTGCACTGCATAATTTCTTGTTAAGCTGTTGGAACCATTTTTCTGGATTAACCATCATCAGGTACGCTTGGGACTAAATATTGGAAAACAGGGAATTATGTGCAGGTGTGCGGAGAGGGTACATACTGTATTACAGTAATTTTGACTTTTTGTGATAAGAGGAATTCGAAGATACCAAAGGGGCAGACAGAAATCGTTAAGTCGGAAGACAGACAAGACCATGGCCAAC
>JAULBM010268165.1:0-16608 GCA_032357055.1 Geukensia granosissima
TTTGTCCTGTACGACTTATTTAACAATAATTCTACCGAAAATGCTGAACTGAATCAAAATTTAACATCCACTATGGAAGACAGTTTTCTTGATCTTTTTTTGAATGTTTCTCGGACACCAATAGAAGTACACCACATGTCTCAAGAAATTATTGAAATTTTGGGGTTTTTGAATGAGTCTACCCAGTTTTGTTCAACGCCTCCTAATATCACAGTTGATTTGAGAAATCAAACTGTACTAAAAGGATCCAGACTAAGTTTTGTTTGTAACGTTACTGGAAATCCAACACCGATGATTTGGTGGTACTACAACGACACTTATATTGAAGGAATGAACGATGATGAACTCGAATATCTTAACGCTACAGAAATGCACATAGGAAAGTACAGATGCGTAGCTGGAAATATAGTTACGAATGTAACATCAACTGATGCATATGTGACAGTGAAAGGTTAAATGTTTACTTTCATTTTCTCTTGTTTTCCCCAATTCGATGACAATTTGGAAATGCTCGGTGTTTCAACTCCAAACTGCATGATAATTATATCATTTTTCGATATGCATCCTGTTTCAGAAATTGGTACATGTATTTCTTTCAATTTCGTTATGAGTTCTGTTCCGTAAAATCTAATTATTCTTTTTCGAAATGAGAAATTTCACAGTCTGTTAAACATCAAAAGTAACAAATATTATGTATGTTTAACTAATCAGTTTTGAGTTACAACCAAAAAAGAGTCTTTAATTTTAAGTCGGTTGTTTTTTAAATGTCATTCTGTCTTTTTGTATCTTAGAATGTAGATCAGGAACCTATTTTTATGCGGGATATTGCATTGAATGTGGGAAAGGTGAATATCAAGAAAAAAGGAATCAGGAGTTCTGTTTTAGCTGTATGCCTGGTTATACAACAGATTCCCCAGGATCTGACAGTAGCACATCTTGCATAGGTACTTAATAGTCATTATTTACCAAGATCCCAGTATGATATTGGTTGAAGTTGTCAAAAGTTATGATTTGGTATATGTTTTTCAGGCGACATCCAATGTGAGTAACAAATAATATGCATTTTAAGTTGACAAACAATCCATTTGGTGATGTCAATGCAAATAAGTCCAGTAAAGAATTAATCGATTACTGCAAAGATTCGACATTTAAAAAAAATTAGGATTAAATATGTACAGCATGTTAAATTTCAATTAATTTCGTTGTCAAAATAGTATGGTAAAGTAAAATAAATGATGTGAAAAATATTGGACAAAATCCATTTATTTACATGAAAAACGTTTTTAAAACGTTTAAACTTTTAAAACGTTTTAATTCTCATCAGGTAAGATAGAGACCAAAATATGAAAAATCCAAATACCAAATGCCTAAGAGCAAATATATTTCATGGATGTTAATGATGTTAATATACAAAAGTGCACAAAACTGTGTTCACTTATTTCAAAGGCGTTTTATTTTCGACGGAAATCCAAATGGTAGGAAGTTGAAGATCAAACTAAACGAAATTCAATTTTATTTGACATTTCTAGAACTGATATTTACAAAAATGATATCATTGAATAACGAACTTTAAGATCGTTTATATATCTTAAAAAATTGCATGTTTGAATTTATATCATTAAGTTGTCTCGTTAATGAAATATCGTGCTGTAATTTTTTCAGCGGAAGTTTCAGTTATAAAGCTACTATGGTTGGCCATTTTGGGTTTTGCCTTCACTGTTGCAGTAATTTTTGTTATCTGTGTGGTGAGAAAAAGAAAGACAAATAAAATGGGGTAAATTTCAGTAAACTAAAATGAGTGATTTTAAATGAACGCTTATATTTTAGAGTTATTGATTTGCAAAAATTATATTATAAACCAGATGAGCATACTATAATTTTCAAGTCTGAAGACAGACAAAACAAATACAAAAAGGAAAGAAACAAACGAAAAAAAAAACAGCACAGAGAACACTACATACCAAATTATTTTCTAACCCTTAAAAAATCCTACTACATTTACAACATATTTCTAAAATATCAACCACTCCATTAGATATATATTTGCAGATTATATCCGGTACATCTCAACATACATCGAATCCGTGTATAGTATTGAATTGATATTTAATAAGGAAATCAAGACATCAGCAGTGGTTCTTTAATTTAAATGTTGATTTTTACATGGTAAAGTGTAAATTGAAATAAAAAAATGCGACATGAAAGATAGTTTTTATCTTAAATGTTTCTTTCTTGCCGGGGACACTCTTCCTGCTCTTTATTAATTGCTTCGCCGTCCATATCATGATATTTTAAATTTGATTAACGTCATCTTTACTACCAATTTAAGGATTTCTTTAATGTACTTTTGACAACAATTATGTCTTTCATGAAGTTGAATTTAATTAGAAGTATGATAGACTGTCTGATAAAATGCTGCTAGCAATTTCAAACATAATCAGTTGGACTAGTTTTTTTTTTTTTTTAAATAAACATATATGATATGGCTCATGTTTATCACATTGTTGTCTGATCTTTGGAATGTTTTTTCTTTTGATATCACAGCGACTTTTTCCATTGGTATCTTCTTGAAGACGAAACAATATTATGTTATATACATGTACTTTAATATTTAAATGATGTCGAAATATTTTGCTTCCATTCGCATAATTAATACCTTGTTTTTCTTGGATTAGAAATAATCATTTTGATATGAAGTGTTATATTTGTGCTAGTTGATCATATCCGATCAAATCCTGGTTGGGTTTTGTGTTAATGTTCTGTTAAATGTACGTTTTTGATAATATTCAGGTAAGAGCATTATTATTTTACGCATTCACGATATTTTATTTGGAACGATTTAGAGCTTTTCACAAGAAGTGTTATTCCACGTTTATTGAAAGACTTGTGGAAACCTCAAAATTTGTAAATTCCTTTCTTTTTGTTGTGGTGTGACTGCAGTCTCTCTGAATCACCCAATATCTTTTCATTTTCATAAAATCGATTGGTTTGGGATTTTAAATCAGATCTCTACAACTGTGACTACATATTTTTGGGGGTTGGTTTATTTTGATATGTTGCCTTAGTTGTAATACTGTTGTAATTTTATGTAAAATCAATAACTATTTGTTTTAAAGTTTTCTTTTATTAAACACAAGTGAGGAACCCGAGTCCAGCGGATATTGGTGTTTTTTAATGTTAATCGTTGTGAACTTTTGTATATTGACATTTTGTGTTATATTTTCCTTTTAGATCTCTGCCTTCTGGTTGCATAACAACGGCTTGATGAATGGACGAATAATGATAACGAATACAAATTCATATACTTCTTTATCCTTTGTTAATGAGATGTTCTGTAAGCTGAAATATATAACGTGACACAAATATATAAGTCAATATAAAGTTCAATTTATAAACTGATATGTATGTTTAGAGTTCCGTTTAAAGAAAAAATCACACACTTTGCTTGCTCTGGCATTTTATGTATGGGACAAAATTATACAAAATAAGCAAATCTAAAGAGACATAGAGATGTAGAAATTTCTATATTCATAACAAAATACAAAGATTAGTTTAAACGCTAGCATCATGTACATGTAACTGAAAGACGGGTCAAATCTTTTAAACAAAACATTTTAGTAAATGAGGGGCAAAAATTAGCTTTTTTACTTTATTTACAATTTAAAGGCATTTTTTTTACCATTCACTTCTATAATCTCATAGTAATATTTGCAGGTTAACTTCAATCTGTTTTATACGCTTCCTCCATTTATCATATTGTGCCATGTTATTGACGTAATGATTTGTTATGTTATATGTTAATGTCTGGCTATTAATGCCAGTATTTGCATGAAATTTTCCTCTATTATTTGTACCCAAAATGATGTTTTTGCCTATGTTTTTATTTTCAACCCCGGTTAGGTGTATTTCTTTTTAATATTTGAAAGGTTTGGTTGTTAGTGATTTTGCTTTGTTTGGGTTTTCCTTTATCCAAATGTTGGGGGATAGTTGGGATCCCACTTAACATGTGAAACCCTGCTACATTGCTCATGTGGCTGTCAAGAGTTGTTGTGTTGTATGTACATTTTGGTAATATTCAGATAAGAGAATTATTTTATTTTCCTATACATGTTTTCTTTTTGGGGATATTTAAAACGTTTAACAAGGAGTTTTATTCAAACCTTGCTGAAGGCCTTGTTGAACCTTCAAGATGTGCAAATTCCCAGTTGTGGTTTGAGTGCAGTCACTCTGACTTTTATGCCATATCTTTTCATTTTTACATTTCTCTGGATAAGTTCATCTAGGTAAAATTGAATTCCTAACAAAATCACTTGATCAACTTTATTAACATTATCCATGATCTAACAAAATCACTTGATAAAGACCGCCTAATATTAACGTCATGGTCTTGAGAAATTTAGAAGTAACACAAGCTTTTCCACTAATCAAACCGTAATAAAATTTTAAACGTTAACTTAGGAAGGTATTTTGTATTAGCAAAATACTGGGGTTGGTCTGTTTTTTTTAAACAGGTAACAACGCTGAAATCTTTATCAACCATTTCCTATACGATCATTTGCAAATATTTCAACGAAGAAAACACTCAGCAATTTTCTTAAATTATAACATAAAAAATCAAATTCAATAAGATTATTCAATAACAATCCACTGTTTTAGCTGAAATCATAGTCACTGGAGGTAAATGTCATGTTTTAGTTTTTGTATAGCACAACAATGAAATATTTCAATTTTCTGAATAGTGACCGGACCAGGGTTGAATAATATTTTGTAACTACGTATTAATCAAGACATCCTTATATTCTTATTACAATATTTTTAGCACTATGAGTAAACTTCATACAAAGAAATCTTAACCGATGAGCCATCAAATAGGAATGCGGAGAGAATATACAGAGTGTAACTATATAGTTTTTTGACATACAAAAAAGTAGAAAAATTAAATGTAGGATTGGATACATGGACATAAGAAAAAATTTTCTGATAACATATTGTGGGAAACCTTGCTTAGTAATTTTTCCTAACCCAGTGACAATCAAAGCTAGAACACTTTTTGTACAATATATGTAGTATAAGATATGACTATTGCTAAATACGCTGCGTGCATATAAACAAAAAAAAAACAGCTTCATTAAATATTATCTGAATTAAATCAGTTATTGTTAAATATATATATATTTATATCAAACTTCTGATGATGGTATAAACATTTACCGTCAAACGCTAGAAAATTACGAAAAGGAAAATTACGCACGTATAAGCTATAAGAATTAACACAAGAGAATAACGTTTCTTTTCCCGCTTTTTTACTGTCAGTGACGTTATGCTTTTTTCATTTTGTCTTATTTTGGTGTTTTCATCTAGCCATAATAAAATACCAGTGACGAAGACTGGTTTGACCGGTCCAAAGCGTAGGAACCATCACCAGAGTTTTTATATAATCCTATCTTTTGAATGACTTTGTTTATTATTATATCAATATAGAATAAAGTTGAACTAATATTAATGATAATATTTTTATACCCAACCTTCAGACGACAGAGCAAAAAGTGTTTCCCATTTTCGCCTTTCCGTCAATTTTCGTCAAAGATTCCACGGCATATATATGCTTGATTAAATTTAATGTTTTGTTAAGTATTAGCAGTGCCACATTTTCATGTCCGTCATATGTCTACTTTATATTTGCCGAGATATTGATCATGTTGATTGATTAAATCTCCGTCTTTTAATTTTTTTTCAGATATTTCTCGGCTTGTGTATGTTGGTCTTAAGCATTATCAGGTTGTTAACCGTGTCTCACATTTCCAGGTCCGACCTATGTCTACTTCATGTTTTCCTAGACATTTTATAATCTTCGTCTTGTATAATCGGTATCGGAGCCCTAGAACATAAGACCTTAAATGATGTTCGCTGGTTTTCAGCAAGTTTTGGTTGTTCTTTGGGAGCGTTTTATTCAGCAGCTAGGTCGATTTTAATACTTTCTGGGTTATATACTCCGCCGAGTGGCTTGATTACAATATTCTGATACAATGGTGTGGATTGGTCAATCCCTCCATGTTTACAATATTGTAGACCTACAAAGTGAATGATTGTCGTGGTATTTTTATTCAGATTCTTTAACTCTTACAGGATAATCAGCTGATTTAAACGTGAAATCATTTACAATTAATGGAAATTAAAAAAAAAGTAAGGCTTTGGGGTCAACCATGATCACAAGTTACACATACCTTAGCGATGAAAAAACTGAGAACCACTCGGTTAGTTTAAGTATTGTAATTTGTAATTTAAAACAAACTGCGACCTTCCTCTATTTAGAGAGAGACACTGTAACTTCCAGAAATTTTAGAGGGAACGTTACAGGAAATGGACTTCGATGATAAAAAAGAGGCAACAGAAATCGTAAAGTCGGAAGACAGACCAGACCATGGCGAATAAAATGAAACGAAAGACAAGCATAGAACACACAAAACTACACTGAAAACTAACGCTGGAGTAACAGGAACCCTACAAAAACGAGGTTTAGTGTCAGTGGCACCCGTCGTGTTACTCAGTAGATAAAGCCGGTGTATAAACAAAAAATCGAAGTTAGGCATAATCGGTATTGGATCAGATTTTTAGTTACGACAGTGGGAAGATCTCCAATGTCATTTGTGAAATGGATATTCCATACCAATCAACCAAATCATGATCATGGCAAACGACGAATTTTCGAAAAAATGCCTGAAAGTACAAGCCCTGTAGCAGAGTACCAACTGAGAAGTAAACACCACGTATGTAGCTTGAATGTTGCTAGACATGAACGGAAAGTGGGTAAAGTACACATTTATGCGTCTGTAGTATCTTTATTTCAAGTTCAATGAAATGGATGCGGTCAACATAGTCACCAAATTTAGAGTTACTAAAAGGACATTGAAAGGACATCATCTATAAAGCCAACTTTTACTCTTTTTTCTAGGCTCTGTATGATACCAGCTTCATACAAATAAAGAAATAAATCGGCGAGAAGGGGTGCACAGTTTGTCTCCCTTGGAATGCCGACAGTCTGTTGAAAACAACACGTCCGCCATACATTACAAATTTGTTTGTCAATCAAGAAATCTAGCATTTCAAAAATGTCATCTTCAGAGTACTTTTTGTTAGAATCAGAGTTGTTAATATCAAAATAAGGTTTTTTCTTCCCTAAAACCAAATATTGGTATCTAAGTCATCTTTTTTACAAAACAGCGGGGAACTAAAGCTGTTTATTTTTCTTATAGTTTGAGTTCTCGTAGAATAGTAGTGTTCAGGGTGGAAAATCAAATGTTATGATGCTAATACAAGAACAAAAGGACCTTGATTTGAGGCATTGTAATAGATCTTTGATTTTTTTAGGATCCACATTTGATTCACGATAACTCAAACTCTGGATTTTTTCTCGTTTTTCACTGCTGAGAGAATAATTGTTAGAAAGAAAGAAAGAGGCTTTGTAGATCATTTAGCATACCCTGCGATGTAACTTGCTTGTAAGGATGGAATATAGTAAATAGAAAGAAGTTCAAATTCGTCGTTCTTAGTTGAATTTTCAAAAGAAGACAAAACTGAAAATTGATTGTCAAGGATTTCTTTTTTTAATAAGTTTCCTCTTGGTATATTCTTGGTTGCGAAATGAAGTGTCAATACGTATATCATTTATCACGCAGTCTATTAAGTGTGATTTACAAACAAAATCAATGCTGTTATGGGCTTTATTGGCGGCACAACAACATATTTGTCATGTAGTTCACATAAATGTCTGGCAAAACTCGAATCTTTGAAGACCGATTCCGCATATGTATTCATTGATCTTTTTTAACTCGTATTTGTATTAACAACCTCACAGCCTTACCCATTCGGAACGGGCACCCAAATCCTCTCCTTCGCGCTTCGCCCAATGTCTGGCATAATCCTAAACATAATTCATAAGGATCTTGAAATAAAACTTCCGGTTAATGGATTCAGGCTCACGGAACTTTGGCCTTTTGACAAACACGTTTTACAAAGAATTGTTTTCGACGATGTTAAGATCACCTGTTATCATGTGACTGGCAGTATTATATCTGTGTATGAAATGGTTGGTGCAGGCTGATCTTTAAACTTAGGTGGAATTTTAAATTTGAAGGATTTTTGATGCAGGATTTTGCTCAAATTGACTGGGTCGAGACCTTTGTTAGCTATCAATAGTTTAAGAAACGACCGTTATTCTGGTTCGTCTTTCTTAAATCTAACTGGTCTGAAAAGCCTGTAATGGGCAATATCCAGGATAACTGCTATATGTCTGTAAATACCTGAATTCGGATTTGTAACAGGTGTATCCAAACATGATTTACTCTGTACAAAGAATGAAGTTTTACAAAAGTAAAGGCATATAGTTTCGTTCGAATGTGATGGATACCAAGATGTTTCTGTATAAATTCAGGCACGTCAATGAAAGACAAGTCAGGTGGGGCAGGCGCATGACGTCAATAACTGTGGCTACGTTTACGTCTAGATGCATAGTTGATGATGAAATTCTTTCCATAATTTTGTAGAAGACTGCATAATAATTTGACATTGGTAAAAGATGAGCTAACCAAAACAAAGAGCGATGTCCAGGGATGGAGACATGCAACATTCAGGGAATAGACATTTAGTTTGATCCAAACCAACCTCCTTTCCTAATTTTCAATAGTGAAAAATAAAATAAAAATGGTTAATTGTAAATGCACTGTAAAATCATACTGGATATCGTACAACCTGTTTCGTGCCCTACGGAAATCTAGCGAACTAAGGCAAGAGCTTAACGAAAAATAATGCAGTGCACAACCCGTATGTTGATTGAGTCTTTTTTGCATAAATTCAATATTCTTTCTTTTCAATGTACTTTAACAGAACCAGCAAAATTATTGAATAACAACTTAAAGAGGGACACTTCCAAGTAAGTTCTGTCTGTATACTTTAATATAAGCCAATTCGGTTTGCTTTGTTAGCAAATCGCTTACAACGAATGCCCAGTTTATGTACATTTGCCTGCCAGAGCAATCGGTGTAGTGCATGGGAGCTGAGATAAGTATATATAACGGAAAACATGAAGGAACGGATGGAAAAAGTGATTCAAAAATAACACCCGATCATTGACTTAAACACCCTCTAATAAGGATAAATCTTGTTTAAACTGCACCAATTTCATTCTGCCAGTCCAATAAACTTGATTTAAGACCGCCTCTTCTCCTTTTATTTCTTAACATATTAATAAAATCTTCATCTGGAAGTCAATCAAACATAAAACTGGATTATAACCAAACGGTACAAATTAAAGATTGGCATAATTTAAGTAAAAATGTCTTAAAATACTTCATTGATATATATTTGAATAGGCTGAATTTCTTTCTTGTAAATAACACATACACACTTACATGTAAATATTCACATTTAAAATGTATATGAAATGCGTGTTCTTTTGGTCCGTGTTCTGATTTTCATAAAATATATGTACAACACAATTAGATGATCTTACTCAAATGTTTCCCAAATATTAAATACTATCCCAAGAAAATAATGGCAGAAAAATTACCAGAAATGGGAAAATGCAACAGGTGCAAAAAAAATCATCAATTAACATTGCAGTCTGACTTAAAATTTACAAGACCATATTTTGAAATACATTTTAAAGAAGTATGTCATCGAAATGGAAGTAATATCGTTTATCACTGACGTTTGCTTGGATGTGTAATTTATCTCAAGTGCAATTTAACAAGTTATATGACACTATATATAAAAGATAATTCTCATATATATTTATACTGATAAGAAATGATGTGCACATATGCAGAAAAACTTATTTTGAAGAAGATAAATTAGACATGTTTGTTCAATTTGAGATACGAGCCTGTCGAAGCACCTGAACTCACCATAGTTTTTGTTGGGTTCGTGTTACTCCAGCTGTACTTTTTAACTTGTGTTGTGTGTACTTTGTTGTCTTTCGTTTTATTTTGTTCACCAAAGTCTTGTCTGTCTTTTAATTGAACGAATTGTGTATACCTATCTGGAGTCTTCGCATTATTTTTACGCTTGTAACAAAATCCTTAGTTAATTTATTGATAGAGACTTTGCATTACTGGTTGCTGAAAACACATATAGATAGATAATGAACGTAATTGTCGGGGAACTATTAGAGTCTTTCTTTCTTTGTATTGCACATGGAGATTATTACTTAAAATACGGTTGTAGCAGATCAAAATTCATCAAATTTATACATCAGTGGTAAACTTGTTATTTATCCTCATTTATTAATCTTTGTTTGGTGTGCTAGCCTCTTGACATATATACATTTTTATTCTTGTATTGCATTTTTAATGTATCTACATTATAAAGTATTGACGAAAGAACAAAACGGGAAAAATGCTGCATACAATTCCCCATATTAAAAATTTTGGTGCTACAAAACATAGCGCCACGGCTTTATAAGCCGAAATGCTTTCAGCGTGACATTATAAGTAAAACTTTATACCGCATTACTTTTCAGTTGTTTCCTGTTTTTACACGATGACAGGAAATTTGTCGAAAATAAAATATAATAATGCTAAAAAACATAAACAACAGTGACAGCAACGAAAAAATGTCATCTTTATAGTAGACATATATTTGGTCACACAAAACATCTCAAACTATCACTAGTTTTGGTGCTTTTGATGGAAGTTTTAGTTTTTTAGTTTGCCAATTTCATTCTTACATTAAATTCAATAAATGCTATTTCTAATTCTAATTTTTGAGGGTGACTGGTTACGAAAAATTGATGCTGATTGTGTTGAAATTTTTTTCTTTCCTAGTTGTTTTTTTAATGTATTACTCTTCTGTTTTCGCTCTTCTGTGATTTATGTTTAAATATTTGTACCATTTTTATGTTTTTTGCATTTCTTCTAGTAGAAGACATTTAATAGCCATATATGAATACATATATGTATTCATTTTCATCACCCTTTTCAACATATTTCTAGTTTGATACAGTGCTGTCAAATTGAACAGAATTTTCGAGAGACTCGTGCAAACAAATGCTGTCTATCATACCTCTGCAAATTTATTAAAATGAAAATGAAGAGATATCGGTAAATGTCAGAGATACTGCACTCAAACCATGCAAAAAACGAAGGAAATTTCTAAATCTAGAGGTCTCCACAAGGCCTTCTATAAGGGTGGAATACCACTCTTTTTGAAAAGCTCCAATTCGCTCATAATAAAAAATTTTATAAAATAAAACTGTTTTTACCGTAATATTATCAAAAAATGTAACAGAAAAAAACAAACTTATGACCAGAATTCCTGGCTTGGCACAGGCACATGGGACATGTGTTGGTTATATTAGTTTAGTGGGTACACACACCTCCCCCTAACGGGTCGTCAAAGCAACAAATTAAAGAAATCAAAAGCAATAACCCCGACGAAATGTGAAATCTAACATAAATCACTCAATCAAGAGATTACCTGAATTACTATAAGTATTATAAACAAATTTACATGCAAACAAGATATATCACTAATGAATGCTCGAAGTTACTTAATGCAACTTCAGGGTGAGATTCCCGATGATAAAAAAATCAAGACTCCCTTCACGAAATGTCATCAAACACAATATGAATCATGATTTATTCCTGTGTTGTCAATAAACGTGATATTATTGTAGTACATTGTATTGGTTGTTATCCATCTTATATGTCGAGCAACTTGATTAAACAAATATTTAATTCAATATCAAGATCAATTTTTGTATATCGAGTCAGTAGTAGGTGTTGTACCAGGCCTGTCTTATCTCTCAAAACCTACTTAGAGCCATTTGTTGTGAAATTTATTCGATCTGAAATATTGTGAATCCCTCAATTGTTACAAAGACCATATTAAATTGTTCTACTGAGAAATAACTTGGGAACAATTTCCAAACAAAACTTCCAAGAAAAAGCACCAAACGGATAAAACAGTGGTGACAGCACACGTGAAACTTCAATGTGCGCATTCTATGAAGAAACATCTCACGATTTTTGATTCCAAAACAATTAATAATTTCGGATCATAACTCTATAATCTCTTTTGCTTGTAATGCAACTGATGAGACGTTACTACAAGAAACCTAAACTTTAATATCCTTCTATCTTGACAGCCCTGGAAATATATTTCTAGTTTGTGAACAGAATATATTAAATCATACAAAGAATTAATATGTTTAATTGAAAGACTGTGAAATAAAGTTGGAAAATTATAAATAATTGATTTGCCCCTGTGCCACTTTTAATGTCAAAATGGCAAACATAACGTAACAAGAATGTATATTGCCCAAAAGAGTAAAATATACTATGCTATTAGGCATTTAAACTGTCGAAAGAAAAATATCTATAATATGTTCTTTCCTATTGTTTTAATAGTTGTCTTGAGAAAATATGAGACCATATGATAACTATTTAAAAAGTATGATAACAAAGTAAACCGACAGCCTTAAAGTCTTTAGTTTTAAAAAACATGTAATGCTATATTCAAAGTCGTAAGTGAAAAAAGAAATGTCTAACCCTGTTGATTGAGCCATGTGAATCTTTTTGAAGCAATGTGCAGCTCTGGGTATAATTCTGAAGCTTTCAAAAAGCATTTTCGAGCATTCCAAGAGTATCAGGCTAAATGTAAAGATACTCCTAAACAAATTAAGAAAGCAGCCCCCGTATCAAGCAAAATAATTAAGTACTTCATTGATATTTTCGTTGCATATATTTGATCGAGATGATAATGAAATTAGAAGGAAAAAATGAGCAAACAGTAAAGGTGGAATAAAACAGGGTTGATTTTTAACTTCCATTGCTATTTCACTTGGAACCAGCGAAGACCTTTTTCGAAACATATATCTTGTAGATATATTTGAGGTAGCTTACAAAGTGCGTCTTTTAATTGGTATGATTTCCCAAAGTAATACTGCACGTCATAAAGGTTCGGTTTGAATTGTGACTTATCCGTGGTGCAACTTTGACATGGAATATGACAAAAAATATAGAGCTTTCTTGTATTGCTTCAGATTGTAAGGTAATGATGCGAACATAAACCATCTTTCCACTACATCTCGATTCTGATTTTGAAGAATATAGCCAAGACAGATTCGATTATGTCTATATATGCACTTGTCTCAATATTTTTTTCAGATTTAGCATTACTGAGTGCCAACAGTATGTAAAGGTAGATATACCTTATTGTCCGGGAACGAATTGAGTTTAACATTTTAACCGTTTTTTTTCGTACGTATTTCTTTCAGTTGACGGAAATACCGATAACTTATTGGATTCAAGCATCTTCCATATGATTTTCACTTTGTCTTTGGACTGTGAGTGTAGAATACAATTGGTTGCATGAAATTTAAAAAAGGTTTTTTGAAAATAATAAACATTTCCAACCAAAACAAAATATAATATAGCTCCTTCAAGTTTGATAATAAAACTTGTCGATCGATTTCTTTTATTTTGTTTTCAAACATGTTATTTTCGGGAATAAAATGACGTGGACATATAGAGTACTTTAAACAAAAAATCAGCCGTGTGAAACATCTCGTGAAACAAGGTAGAAGATTATGAGGGTTCCATTTATACAATGGTAGCTCTTCAGATATCCTAAACATGATGGTTTTCATAAAATAAGAACACAGCAAATCTTTGCACCTATCATCATAAGCAATTATATCTTTTATTATTTTTATTAATGCATACCACATTATATGCGTATGAGTGAATGAATAAATTATGAAAATTTCGCCTACATAGAATGATATTCGCCATTCTATATCTTTATTTTGCGATCCTTAAATCCCTATCCGTACAAAAAGCACACCATGATCAATTATGGTCTGTTTGACATCATTACAAGGCCACGAACTATTATGTCTGGATATCCATTCTCTTGCTGGACGTAGCCATGATTTGCAATGAACACAGTTCGCAGCATCAAATGTTAACTGATTATTTGATAAACATGGTCCATGAATAAATGGAACAATGCTTTTACAATAAGCTAACTTGAATAATTTACTTGATAGACAAAAAACTACTCTCTTCCGGTTTACACAATGGAAAAGGGTCTGGATCAGTGGTGTGTATTAAACGTAACTTTGTGAATCTTGGCAATATGTCGGTGGTTTCCAAAAAAAAAAACACGTACCATTATCACTTATTAAACCCATGTCTTCGTAAATGCGTATTCTATTAAATATAAACATAATATCTAAGTCCCTTTCTTCCATAAAACCGCCTCGGTGATGTAATTGTTAGCGTACTCATCTCCAGTTCGGGAGGTCGTGGGTTCGATCCTCGGCCGGGTCAAACCAACGACTTTGAAATTGGTATTTGCTATTTCTTCGCTAAGCACGCAGCATTAAGGAATAAGAGCAAAGACTGGCCGGCCTAGAGACAAAATAATGTGTCTGGGTAAAATGGCATGTCTTCCTCTGGACTTTTGCTTTCGTAAGCTAGCACGTTAAAAAGATGTTAAGCAACATTGGGTCAATCAATCAATCCTTCCATAAAATACCTTCACCAAAACTACCGCTTGTGATGGTTGTCCATGTTTTTGAATAATCTATATTGTCACAAACTGTGTTCATTAGTCTTACCTTTTCAAAATAGTCTTCTGAACCTATAATTTGTCGGACGGGTATAAAAACCGATACAAGGCCATCAATGCAATTCTTTCTTTTTCTAAACGAAATATTTTTGTTTTAGTATTTTGTGTTAAACGACATGACGATAAGATGCTATAAATGGAAGCAAGTTACAAAGGCTTAAATCAACGTTGAATTTCTATATATTTGAATTTAGAATATAGCCTACAGTTGTACACAGCAGGCAGGAAGTGTATCCAGGATCGCACTCAATTACAACAAAATCGGTTCTAATTTCTAGAAGTAATGTTTCGAAATATGGTTTTAACTATTGTGCAAGAAGTATTTATTGCAAAGAATACTTAAGGTATCCGAACCATAATGAAAATGGCCGTCAAATACTTTTTTTTTAATTAAGAAAAAATTAAGTTTTCTTCATTAATCCTAAAAATGTCTTGTTTCTAAATAAAAAACATCAGTTTTAATTATCAAAAGATATACTATAAATTAATAATGTGTCGATGTTTCCCGAAATTTTCCTATGTAATTAAATTAGGTTCGTTTAGCAAATCCTGGTATTTTTTAAGAATCACATGATAATTATGGTCCGTATACCTTAATATTGGAAACCATAGTTTTTATTTCGCTCTATTAGAATGATTCTGTTTTCTAGTCGCAGTAAGGTGGTAGGCCTTTGTTAATTTAAATAAGTGTTTCGTGTCTTAAAAATAAAGCTCACTGTTGTGTATACTGCTTTGACGAATTTATGCTGTGATCATTTAAGGCCCAAACCATTTGATATTGTGACGGAAAAAGACAGCAACGACATTTCCACTTAAATACAAATTGTCTGACAGACCATATTAAAATAACCAAGAAACAAATCCCAACCACTTCCCCTGGAAAACTGCAGGTTGTTAAATAACGAAACAAAATTTCTTTTGTTTCAGTATACATGAAATAGTATGTTGAAAGAAAGTTTGTTAAATATTTATGGTATTTTAGCGTCATTTTCAATGTTTATGGTTTGCAAGAATTTTCTATTGTGATTGGTTTTTTCTTGGCTAAAAATAAAATTATAATTTTAATGAAATTATTTTTTCAGGATTACTTATACCACAATCAAAGATTTTTTTGGGGAAATTTCTATAACCACGTTTTTACCTATTTTATATTTTGTAACATGCCGTTCCGTTTCCAAACGTTTCATCATTTAACGAAATATATTTAGAAAAGTAGGTATAAGTGCAACGTTGTTTTTTTATTTTTCAGTGTGAAATTATCTTGGGAATCATTAATTTACAAATTTTTGATTATTCGATTTAAAGACGGACATTATTTTTAAATGTTTAAATCTTTAAATGTAACAGCTGAAGATTCTTATCCAAACATTTTGGATATTGGCGTCTTCGCTTAATGGCCGGTCAAACAAAGCTTCATATATGTAAATATCACAGTCAGAATATACTTTCTGAAAGTAGAAACCTGAAGACAAACCATGCCAACCCAAAATTAACCTGTTATTTGTCAGTTTTTATTTAAACTTTCTTCTATCTTTTTGACTTGTTGGTGTTTGGTTTATTCCAGCATCACAAACAAGTGCATATTGAAAACAAATTAAGACAAAGGCGTTTTACTGTTTAAGCTACAGAAACTGTGTTTTGCCAAAATCGATTAATGTTCGTTTCTCCATCTCCTTAATGGGAAAATGATGCCTTCCATTACTTTTGTGAAACCGTAACATCTTTTTTCACATTCATGTAGGCGGAAATAGTGAAAAGTTGGGTAAAGGCAACTTGCGTAGCATTTTGAAAAAAATTCTATTTGGTAAATCACCCACTTTTCGATAAAATTAAGAAGAACTCTTATTTGTATGGGTTTATGCATGTTAACATGTCATAATTGATTGATTGATTGTTGTTTAACGTCCAGTGGCAAATATTTCATGCATATTCAGGACGGAAACAAGCTAGCAAACAATAAATCAGTATGTAGACTGT
>JAULBM010268276.1:0-16607 GCA_032357055.1 Geukensia granosissima
AAGCTATCCATATACAAGATTTTATAATGATATCACAACTCCTTCTTGAAAAACTTCCTTAAACCTTTTGGGATGGACGTACGGACGGACGGATGGACGGACGGACGGACAGACTGATGGACGGACCCACAGACCGAAGAACTATGCCCGGCCTGCCTTGCAGGCGGGGCATAAAAAGTTAACTCTACTTCCAATACCTCTTAGTGAGGACATAACATATGAATTTTACAGTTACCTCCAGTGAATTAAATGCAAGATTTATAAAGGTGAGGTGTTGACTGAATGGCTTCACAAGCACAGCATAATGTTACATCAGTATGTTGACCTTTGATTTGTACAGATTTTTATAGTTAAACAGCATCAATATCTTAACAGACAATACTATACATTATTTCCCTTTCAAAAGTGAAATATAAAAAATGTTCACCAGAACAAGGTCATGTTTCCCTAGGGCATGAATGAACAAATTTACATATTTCAATTATCCAAGGGACATTAATGATTCATTCCACTATGCCTATTTTCTGACAGGAGAAAATGAGAATTTTCATATTTCCCTTATCAAAGATTAACCATCAATGAACCTGGACGTGATGCTGAGAGGGAGAGACAATGTTTTCTTCAAAGTAAGATGGTACCCTCTCAATCAATCAGGTATACCATTGTATCTCTAATATAGATACAGTGGAATAATACTGCTTGGAGAAGTTTAACAAACAACAAATTTGGATATATTTTGTTTTCTTTTATGTATTATTGATATCTTTAAATATATGTGCAGCACCTTAAAGTCTGAAATAATTTAAGAGGTTATTGTTTCCATTTTTTCAGTTTGGAAAATAAGCTCTTGTGGGTAATTTATGTAAAATCAAATCTTTTAAGTTGCTGTCTACAAGAACCATATCTGTAGTATATCTAGTGTGCTTTGTCTTAGGTAATTATTTTTAGCGACAGTCATGACTTGGTTTGTCATGAAAAATATCCCTTATATATACTTCAAACAGCTGTAGAGATTCCTCTATAGGTCTGTCCCTCCATGGAGAGTCTGGACAATTAAAGCCTTTCAGATCCTCAGATTTCATGTGACAAACATAGGCATGTCCTCTCTTGATCAAGTCTACAGCCAACTCATATAGTCTGTCAAAATTGTCAGAGGCATGAGTGACTTTAAATGGTGTGTATCCTGAAACAATTATATTAAAATCAAATCTGTTATTTTCTTTCAACTGTTGAGATTACAAAACAATTTTGAACTTAAAAATTTAGCAGTAAACAACTAAGAAATGCCAGTTGAATCATTCTTTAAATGATCTCAAAATATCATCTGCTTGTTGTTTACTACATTCATGGACAAGTTGTGGAAGGAATATGTGCAGTTACCTTCATAAAATTTGAATAAATGTGAGAAAATTTTACCAAAGCCAGATTGATTTTAACATTACTTAGAGTACCGTTAATTCTGTGTGTGCAGTTAAAAGCACAATGACAAATCACGTCTTCCTTACGCTGTCATGACAAAAATCTTCTGTTGTGCCAGAAAAAGACATGATTGGTTAGAATAAGCACATAATAGTATACAGACATGACCCAAAATGGACATGTGTTGGACCCTTCAGGGAATATAAATTAATAGAAAAAGACCATAGGGTCAAATTTTTATTAGACTGTGAGGTATGAAGCCCTTGTCATATAAGTGACAAAATAATAAAGAAGACAACAAAAACACAATTAGACACAGCTCCAGTTAATTTAAGGCAAATTTCTTCAAATCATGATTATAAATAAGATAAAAATCTATATACTGGAAACATATTATTTACACATTATCATTTGATAAATAAAGTTATAATTCAGTCATGTTTCCATGCTAACAAATCTAACAGTAATATTTAACAATGGTCTGAGTTTAAAATACCACAAAAGTATAAAGTGGTATTTTAATTTTTGCTGTTGAATAGTTGCTGTGACTCACAAATAAATGTGAAATTAAAAGGGCAGATTAAAGCCATCAAAAAGATTTATTGAATACAGCTTAACATTTTTTTAGAAATGTTTTGATTTTTGGTATGAATCTTAAATATTTTTACTGGCAAATGTTCTAAATAAATATGTCTGAACTCTGTCATCTGTTTACACTTACCCAACCACTTGACCATTTCTAAAATAGCTTTAAAGAACTTTTCTTCTTCTTTCTCAGGATTGGTGTCGTCATACCTCAAGTAACAATTACCACCATGAGCCTGACAATAACAACATTATAAAGTCATGTTTTGATAACTAAAGTAAACATCCCAATGAGCCAAATTAAAAAGGAGTTTTGTTCATCTTTCCTGACCTAGTCCCTAAATGCATTTTTTTTAACAAATTAATAAATGGCTCATGTTATTGCAACTGTTTTTTTTTCAAAATTTCTGATAACAAAACACAATCATATTTTGTCAAAAAAACATTTCTAACCTTATAATATATACAGATTAAAAATAACAGCAAACAGATTAAGCCTATGATGCCACTGTTTTTAACAGTTGAAAGAACAGTCAATTTTTTCCAATGTTTTACACATTTATTATGAAAATGAAATGATATGAGGTAAATGTCAGAGAGACTGCACTCAAGCCACAAGAAAAACAGAGGGAATATACAAATTCTAGAGGTCTCTACAAGGCCTTCAAAAAGGGTGGAATACCAATGCTGTGAAATGCTCTAAATCAACCCATATAAACAAACAAAAATTTCTCACATAGTTATCATGGAGCTGTTTACGGACTGCTTTTTAACATGTTAAAAAGAAAAATTATTTGCAGTTTATAAATCCATTTCCTATAATTTTCCATACAGCAGGATTTAGAAATATTTATGATTTTAACATTAATTTTTGGCTGCTCAATTATCCAAAATATCTGTCAGTTTTTGCAAAGTATATAGACACGAATTTTTTGTTCATACTGACAGGTGCCATTGTGCTTAATTTACAAGTCTATATGCTGACCACACTTTACTATTGGTCAAATGTAATTAAAAGTTACTCACTCTAGCATATCCAAAATTGAAATTGATTGCCTTTGCATGTCCTATATGTAGGATACCATTTGGTTCAGGTGGAAATCTTGAATGAACCTGCAAAAAAGAAAACATGATGATATCAGACAACCATGTCATGTCAGGTTCCAAAAAATGTCATAATAATAATGTTCCTCACATAATATTTTTGTACAGGAGTGCCAATTTGTAATGGATGTGTCAGATACCAGAGGTATTTCTATACAGTGAAAAGTATACAGTAAAGCAAATTGTAACTTTAAAAAACACAAAAACAAGGATTAACAAGGCATAAAAACATTTGCTTTTTTTACAATCAAGTTATTTGTAACTGTTCTATAGATGTTCTAACAAACAAGACAAATGAATCATTATTTTGAAATCCCATAAGCTAAAATCAATTTTTTTGACATGTGATATGTTTAAACTCCTATCTTTGAATGTACAAAATTGTAGAACCAACCTTTCCTCCAATGACCTTCATATGTTCCTTCAGTAATTCCATTGTTTTAGGAAATATCACATAGCCTTCTGTTTTGTAATTCTCACCTGTAATTGATATATAAAAGCAGATATCATCTAAATCAGAACAAATCTTACAAAATGAAAAAAATCTCAATCAAAACCAAACAATAATTTAAAGTGATTAAAATCAGAAGCTTCTGAGAGTCTGTATCACTTACCTGACTTTACACTTTTTGATACAGGACCATAAAATGACCACTGTTAATTGTTGGGCAGGAAAAAATGTTAGAGCACCACCCAAAGAGCATTCATACAGAGTTTAGCTGTAATTTGCTCTTTCAGAAAAATTTTTTTTGTTAATGTTCCAAACCCTTCTGTGATGAGCTAATTTTGCATGTTACAGTCATCTTGAAATCTATAGAAAGTCAAACTTTCTATAAATTTCAACTATCTCATGGCAATTCTATATGGTACAGGATAAATAGTACAAGAAAATCTCAGACACTCGAGGGTAAGATTTCTATTGTTCTATGACTAGGCTTGCCGAGTTTATCCCACCAAAACTCTTTTAAAATCTTTTAGACCTTTGGAATCTCTGATATCAGTTTGTTTAAAAAAGACAAATATGTTCCTAAACTAAGTTTATGTATAAACTGGCTTATTTGTTTGAATTTGGTTTAAAGTCAGTATTAACAAATATTTTCTTTGAATCCTTTTTGTACAAGTAAATCAATTTTCTAAATCTTTTTATGGGTTATTTCAAAAGGAATAAATTGTATTGTGAAAGTTGTGACTGTTTGAACTAATCGCTCACCTGCCATTTTGCAAAGTAGTTTCAGAGGAGAAGATTTTTCAATGAATCAGCCAATCAGAAACAAGATTTGTCTGGCAGCCTTGATTTTGTCCCATTGGGATGAAATGGGGAAACTTTGTAAAGGACTTTCCATCATGTCCATGGATGCTCTATATCAAATATTAATCAATTTCAACAAGCAGTTTCAGCCAATCAGAAACAAGAATCATCCATTGCAACAATTTTTTTGTCTGATCCAGACAACATGAGGAAACTTCATAAAGCACATTCCATAGATGCTCCAAATCAAATATTTATCCATTAAGCGGTTTTAGAGATTTTCAAATGTATCAGCCAATCAGAAACAAGGACTGTCCATGTTTTTTGTCCTATCAGGGCAAAATTAGGACACTTTATAAAGGACCTTCCATAGATGCTCCTTACCAAATATTATTCCATTTGGCCAAGTGCTTTCAGAGGAGAAGATTTTTAATGTATCAGCCAATCAGAAACAAGAATTTTTCATGGTGGCTATGTTTTTTGTCCAATCGGGATGAAATGAGGAAACTTTATAAAGGGAACTTCTACAGATGCTCCAAACAAAATACTAATCCATTTGGACAAAAAGTTTCAGAGGAGAAGATTTTTAATGTATCAGCCAATCAGAAACAAGAATCGTCCATGGCGGCCATGATTTTTGTCCGATCGGGATGAAATGAGGAAATTTTATAAAGGACCTTATATAGATGATTCCTACCAAGTTTAGTTCCATTTGGCTCAATGGTTTCAGAGGAGAAGATTAAAATGTGAAAAGCTTACGGACGACGGACGCCAAGTGATGACAAAAGCTCACATGGCCTTTGGCCAGGTGAGCTAAAAAGGGGGAGCAAGTGCGGAGTTTAGTTAGATTGTCTTAAATGTACGTTCGTTGTAAGTGCTGGCTAAAACGAAAAACAATAAGGCTCAAAATGAAGCAATTACTTGAAGTCTGCTTTTGTTTGTTATCATGTTATAAAGTGATTGTCTTTATTGTTTCAACAACAAATGAAAAGTTAACAAGCAAACAAGTTACCGGCATTAAAGTTAAACTTTATTTACAATAGATGCAGAATGCTTCATTCGCAAAATCTGTGACATTTCCGAGTTATAAGCCATATTGATTATTAACAAAAAAGGATAAACGAACAATTGGGAAAACAGATGACCTACAAACAATTGTTGTAAATTCGGGGTAGGGTGCTTGCTCTGCTGTTTTCTAACGGCTACTTTGTATTGACAAAAACAGTAAAATGATCTATCTAGCTTTCTATCTATCTATCTATCTATCTATCTATCTATCTATCTATCTATCTATCTATCCTTTTTTCATTATTCAACATACAGATCTATAAGTTGGCCAAGGTCTTTACGACTGTACACTAGATAGGTATGGCAGTCGGTCTTATATAACTGCTGTCAGAATATATTTTGATTAGGAAACCTACTTCTGTGCGTCTTTGCGATTTATATATGGCTTTTTATCGTGAAATTGGTCTTGACGCCTGCATATAAAGAATAGGTTTTTTGGGAAAATTTAAACGACACAGAAATTCGGGAAGTAAGAATAAAATCTTTTAAGGAGGTTCGGGGGTCTAAATAAAAATCGATAGAATTTTTTTTATATACTTTGTCAAAAGATAACCTATATTGTGCTGTTCGAAAAATTAAAATCAAATGTTTATGTCACCGGTCTCGTTTTCAAGCAATGGCAAGTGATAAATCCTGTATTTTCTGTTGATTATATAGGGAAAAACTACATTTTTTTCAATATAGAGTACATTAAACGATAGAATTCTAAAATAAAATAGGAAAAGATAGCTTTTATCATATATTATCAGAAAATATAAAGAAAAATTAGGATCACCGATCTCGTTTTCTTGCTACGTTAAAAAATCTATAATTCTGTAGTGCAATCCTTTATAAAATTTAGTCATTGGAGTTACCTCCCACGACAATGTGCAATTTTTAAAATGTTAAAAAGCTTTTTACCCTCTGTAAATGCATTAAAAACGAATATGCCATTAAATGAAGAATTACAATATGATTATTCAGTTTTAATTTCGTAACAATATGTTTTATGAGGAAATTTTATTTGCAATTAAAGAAAAAGTCAATACCACAAGTTTGCGATTAAAGATGGCGGAAGACACCCGAACCTCCTTAATAATCGGTGAAATCAGAAAATGTCTTAAAAGCAGGATGATATTGGGGAAATCAGATATGTTTATGGTTAATGGTTAAGTTTTCGATGCTTTGTATGGCATAGAGATATCCCAGATCACTGCAAACAATATAGAAATGAATTCTGATAATTTAACTACATACTATGATGTGTCAACACTGTTAAAATATTAAAACTTGGCATTATGCTTTAAAGATATTACTACATGCAGCCATCTTGCTTCATTACATATCGCTGTTAACTTACTTGCACATTTATAAATATTATCGTTTTGCATGAGCTTCTGAGTGCAATTGAATTCGCTAAATTTTCTTATATTGTAAAGTTGTAAAATAACAATTTTAACTGTGATATATACATTCATATCAAAGTTTAATAACCATATAAATATTTTATTCCAGGCAGTCAGCGGGTGACACAATTTATCACTGGATTACTGACTCACAATGATGATGCCACACCAGTGGTTTTCTGTCAGTTAGACTGTTTGACAAAAAATAAAAATGACGAAGTCATTTGGCAGGAATCTGCAAGGTAAAAATTTGTCAATAATTACAAGATTTTATTTCATATGAAAAAAAACTTAGGTCCAACCTGTACAAGTAACTGCTCAAGCAAATAAAAACTAAGCCATATATTTTTGTGACAGATTTATAAAACATATGTACAAATAAATTAAGTTAACATGGAATAGCCAAAATCAAAATTAAGATTGGCTGTTTTTTTTCATATAAAGTTAACAATATTATTTTGCCAACACCATTTCAATATTAAAATACAATATGATTAAGATGATTGATACATTGCAGATGGGTTAAATATGAAGAAGATGTCGAAAAGAACGGCAAAAGGTGGTCGAAACCTCACGTAGCCTCGGTTACATTACACAATGTGTTCGAACTCCGGGCTCAGTTAAATGTTGGCACTCTGTTGTTAGACGTCGATGTCAACAGTGTCCGAGAGTTATCAGGTAAGCATTTAATTCAAGTCCAGTAATTGCACTTTTATAATAGCATATTTTCAGGATATTTCCTAGACTCTATTTGAGTTATGCTTTTGGGATTCAAATTCGTGACACATTAGAGAAATTAAATTAAATTATGTTTATTCCTGTAAAGCTGATATCCATCTTTTTATTATGAACTAATAATTTAAATAACCGTTATCATTTATTGCAGATATAATAATAAATGAATTATCCAAAACAAGTCATCTGGATGAAAGTGTAAGGAAAACTGTACGGGCCATTTTGTTGACACGCCACGTCCATCCTCACCTGAAACGTAGACGTAAATCAAGAGTGGTTGCTCCAAATATTCCAGTTAAAGTGCAATGTGCAATGCCAAAAAGTAAGTTATAGCACATTTTAAGACTGCAAATATCATGGTGGTGATTTTCCTTTTACTGTGGAAATTTAAGTAAAATATTTTCTGAAGTTGAATAACATCATTTCTTGTAAAGGAATATTCCTGAAGAAATTAAATGTTTTGATTTATAAAATTATAAAAATATTTATATTAATGATTACTGAACTAGACACAATACTAACAAATTCGTTAAGCATTTGATTTGCATGCAATTTACGTAGATGAAGCTCCTTATTATAAAAATGATCAAACTAACCTGCTTGTTAGTAGTAATCATCCGTTTACTTGACAGATTTTCGTCAAACAACTTCTTTTCCTAAACATTTTATTAAAAGAAGATAGCTTGTTTTGAGATTTTGCTAAATTTTCGGACGTCTCTGATTTTGACAATTTCATCAATTCTATACTTATTTTAACCATAAGTGTTCTGACTTATCTGACATGAAACAATATTTACAGAAATTTGCTACATTTGCTAAAATCCCAAAAACAATGAAAAAACGGAAAGGCCTCGAAAGTAACGCACTTAGTAGTTGTCCCTGCCGTCGGATTTTGCTTCAATTTTCGATTTGTTTGATATGAGTGTTTCTTTTGCTATATTTGAATCTTTGGCTTCCTATGTTTTGGTTTTAATGCTACTGATAAGAGGTTATTCCTTTAAAGTTAATATAGCATACCAAATTTTCCATATATATTTAAACTTGTATATTTTGTATTCTGAAGATAATATATGAGGAATGATTGATTTCTTGATTGACAACATTGTGTAAAGTTTGACGGAGATTTGTTTTCAACAGCCCGTCGAGATGCCAGTAGGAACCTGCTACAGCGTACCCATTCTAGCAGGTTTATTTCTAAATATTCGCATGAAGCAGACTTCATTAGAGCCTTCTGTTGAAAGGATACTATTGCGGCTCGATCTTTTTGGTTTCATGTTCTGCTATATAGATGTTGTACTATCACTACAGAGTTCTAATTTTTTGACTAAGTTGGTCTCATCTTTCCCACCGAACATTAAACAAAGGACAATAAAGACAGAGAAGGTCTGCTTCATACTTAGATCTTCATCTTGATAATGACAGTAAGGCTGGATTGAAAACAAAGCATTACGACAGCAGATACATTGATATTCCAATGGTGTATACCGTTAAGCGACATTTCAGCGGCCCCTGTATATCTATAAATCATTCTGCTGATGCTGTACTCCAAGAAGTTTGGATACTATCAAAATAAAGTTGATAGAGGGTTGCTGCTGACAAAAGCTGCACTACCAAGGATTCTAGAAGGAAAGATTATGCATCACTTCTGATATTTCGGTCGCCATAATGTCTTGATTTACCATAATGACTTTGACCATCGAGTAACACAAAGGGTGCAACTAGTAGAGCAAATAGCTTATAATTACGGAGCTTTTGTCTTCAGCCTCGTTTATTTTTGGGTTCGTTTTAATCAAGCACGGGATTAATGTAGTGTTTTGTGTACTGCAGTTCGCTTTTGTTGCGTCTTGTTTGCCATGATCTGGTTTGTCGTCTGCACCTTTGGTATTATTGAATTCTTTTCTTTGAGTTGTTAAATGACTAGTTGCAAAATCAAGTAAAATAAACTTGATGACATACATCATGATTTTTTGGCCATTGTGTGTTTTATGGTAAATAGTACTTCCCGTGTTTGTATTTAGTCAGTCGTGAAGTTGCTTGAGTATAAATTAATTTGTAATGCCCCTTTTTAAAGTTGTAGTAGAAGATGTTGGTATGTTTTAAAAACCATTTAGTTAGATATTTAACAAATACTAAATGATTCTTGTGTCTCTATAATTTAGAATTTTATAGATGTTTAATGAATGTGAATACCTTAATTCATTGTTAACCTGTAGAGTTGCGTCAGTCTCAGCTTCTGTAGAGACAGAGGCCAACATCAGCCAGAATGTTAACATCAAAATTAAAACCAAAAAAACAAAAAACAAAAAAAACAAACAATATAAGTTCTTTTGAAGCATGCCTATTTACCGTCTGACTTAATGTTTATTTATTCATTTTGATTTTCTAGTTTCTAACTTTTTATGTGTTTTTTTCATGTGGCTTTCTATAAAACTTTCCTGTTTGTTACCCTAACTAGTGCTGATTAAGTTTGACAGAAATCGGTCTGCAGGCTTAAATTAAATAAGATATTTTCATACTTTTATTGTATAAAAATCACAAACTAATAATAATAACTACCTTAGATTAACATTTACTTCTAGTGCTGAAAGGTAAAATGCAAAAAGTGTATCTTAGATGCACATAACACATTAGTATTTATCCAATATACTGTTTTGTTACGAATATAGCATGATGCGTATTTTAAAAACCATTGATCAAACAAATTAACTATTTTCTCAATTTAATCTTTAATTCGTCCTAACTGGAAAGAAAGGGGCTATATCTGAGTTTTCAGTCGATTCGCAATTAAGTTTGACTACATAATTAACTTTGAGTTACATAGTGGCGTCTTACAAAATTTTATATACGTCCTTGTTTTATCAGATTTTCCCGATTTTGAACAAACCAATTACGTTTGCCCTATCGAATTGATCAAAATAGAAATGGACAAACGCAGTTTCTTTGAATAAAATATATTCTTTGTGATTGAATTATCATTTTCCTTTTTTTGAATTTTTCGAAACATGACCAGCATATCATATTTTATTTTTAGTAAAAAAAAGTATAACTTTATCGCCGTGTTTATGTAGTCTATTTTTAGCCTTGTGATTTATTGATTTTTACTCGCAAGAGTAAAAAAATCTGATATAAATGTATTTTGGCTTTGCTTAGCGTCTGGCCTCTGTGAAATGACAGGTATTATATTTAGAATGTTCGTCTTCGGCTTACCTTTTAAAGTTATATATGTCTTTAATGAGACAATATCCGCTATACAAACTCAGATAACAAATATTTTATGCCCCAACACACTTATACAAAAAAACTTAAAAAGATAATATAAACTGGCATTGATATTAATTTGAACAAAACAAATATGAAATATCAATGCATACATAAAGTGGTGTATTAAATTTTTGAATGCAATTCAGCCATTTTGTCAATTTCATAAGACTATTTGAACTATGAGTTGAAGAAATTTTGAAGAAATCACCATTGAATGGTATGTTGAATATTTCGAATATAAATAACTTTTCCCGAAGAGCAATATATCAGATTATGAGAAATTCTAACTGTTGTATTATTTACAACGAAGATTTTTTTTATTTTGGGGGAACTCAGGAATGGAAGACCTCTCAAAAGTCCATCTTTTTATCAGAAAGGTTTTTTGATAAATGTGATACAAAATTGCTTGCATAACCGTTGGACTGTCAACTGAAGTTATTGGAATTTATTCTTTATTCTTTTTCTTTAAATATTATCAAACTTAATAAGTTTTTTAAAGTAATATTGAAGCTAAAGATATAAACGGGTAATAATGTACTGCAAGTCACCATCATCGATGAAAGCAATGATTATAGTCCTGGACAATAAAGTATCCTTAATCGGCGAAGATATAGTTTCGCAGCAAATTCTTAAAACAGTAGACAATTTTCATTTGTCAAAGATCCAAATTAAATAATATTGATCTTTAATATTTTTTTAGATATGATAATACAACATTTCTGAAACCAAATATTTCTCTTAAATGTAGAATATCATTCTTGTATAACATCATAATATAAAGCTTCTGTCTTGTAAGATTTGTGAAGTTTATATTATTGAATAAAATCTCCAGTTGTTTTTATAATTATGGACATTATTTAATCAGGATGTCCCTAATACATTTTTGGATCTTTAAAATAAACTAGATTCTTGAAAAACCCTCTCCTCTTGCATATTTATTGACTCGTGGATTCCGAAATATTTCTTTTTTACATATCTAACTTTGAATATTAATTTACAGCCAGTAGTTCAGCTGACTTCTCAAAAGTTAGAGATCGGGACAATGTAAACACAAACGAAGAAACCACAGATAATAGAGATACTACAGAAACATCGCCACTAGTCAGAGTAAGACTTACAAAATATAAAAAAAGGAATAAAACTTATAAAAAAGGTTAGGAAAAAGAAGATAAAAGCACAGATTTTATATTATGCACTTCCCAATGGAAATTAACGGGGCCAGTCAATCCTCTATAATACATATCGTTTGTAAATTAATTATTTCTTTTTCTCAGGGTTATTTGATTTGATCATGTTTTGGACAAGTTTTTAAAATCATCATGTATATAATTATTATACGTATTATTTTTACTATTGTTTATACTTATTCATTCTTACTAACAGTTGAATAAACAGTTTATGAGAAAGATCCCTCAAGGAGCGGAAGTCGCAAATGTTTGGGTCGGTGAAATTGAGGACTTCAAGGAACCGATAACGGCCTTTGTTCGATTGACTGAACCGAGGTTAATTGGTGATCTGACGGAAGTTCCTCTACCAACACGATTCATTTTCCTTCACCTAACGCCACCTGGTGTCGCTGGCCATATTTTTGAAATAGGAAGAGCAATGTCAAATTTGATGGTTGATGACGTGAGTGTGTAATATGGTATTGTTAACATGCTGAATGAAATGACCGGAACTAAGTTCCAATTATTGCTACACATCTATCTCAAACATTTAAAAGATGATAGCATATATTGTTCTGTATGTTCCAATTATTGTAACACATCTAACAACATTTTTAGACAACAGCCTATAGTCCAACACATCCAAAATATTTTTCAAAAGTCTGTGAAACGAATGTAAATGTAATTTAAGAAACTTCATTCATTAATTTAAAGAATTATTTATTTATAATTTGGTGCAAAAGTGACACTTAAAAATTGCACTTAATAGCCACAACAATGTAAATGTGCCTTAAAATAGAATTACTATGATTGGAGTGATTTGTGACTTCTTCCTACTTGTAAACTAGACACAGTTCGTTGAATGTTTAAATTCAGATTTTCAGTGAAGTCGCATACAAAGCAACAACACGTGAGGATATAATGCATGGGGTTGATGAGTTTTTGGATCAAGTGACTGTTTTACCACCAGGACAATGGGATCCTGAAATACGTATAGAACCACCGACTAAAGTGCCATCACAGGTGGGAATTAAAACTTTATAAGTAGTTTTTACAGGAACATGCATTAACACAATAGCTTCATATAGATAGGTCAGTTGAGTTCATTAATTAAATATCAATTACATACGTTGTTCTTCAGCAATGGAGCCTTCATGAACTACTAAGAGAACAAGGTTTGTTTAAAATATGCAATTGTATTTATTAACTTTAAGGATTATTATTGTCTTGCTTTAAAAGGGACCTAAATATCACCCTGCAGCCAAAATTAATCGGATCAAATATCGTGATGTTAACGATAATGTCTACACATATTTCCAAAATGGATAAAAAAGAAACTTTGGATAAATCCTTAAGAAAGGCCTTGGTAAATACATGAATATAATAATAGAAATAATAGATATTCGTATAAAACATTATGAAACGAATTATAAAGATACAAGTGCAACATGTCAAGCTGCTTCCAGATAAAAAAGCAAAATTAAAGAACTTCATAAAACGAATGTGTTTGTTCCTGCAGATAAGCAGCCAATAGTATCGAAGTTGTCTGCCGAAAGTATTATATGAAGGTTCCCCGCAATGAAGTTCATACTTTCCACGCTACAAACTTGACAGAACAACAGTTGGTTTATGAACATCTAAATGTTACCACCCAGTTAAAGGCTGCATCTGACACATGTACTGACTTCCTAAACTTCATTAAATTCCATATTAGTTTCATTTTATTTCTGTTTATAGTAAATGCAGTGCCATTTATGTCTCAATTCTATTTACTAGCTCCATAACTTCTATTGAAACACTTATTGTTAATTTCTGTCATAAATGCAGTGAAAATTCATTTATCAACTTATTTCGGATTGTTTAAATTAACTTGACGTTTAAGAAAAACTAAAGCATGTCCAAGTTATCTTTTCTACAAAAAAACAGATATGATTTTTTTTCTCTTTATATCAACCTATCACGCTATCTTATTAAAGAAACGTTTTGATATTTAATCATTGTTTAAAACGTCTGGTATAATATGCTGCAATAAATTTAATTATAATTTTTAAGCAAAAAAACTTATAACAAAAACACTTATTGGACATCATCTAACAAGAATTTCTTCTTGTTAATGATTTTGCACGATTTGGCAACACGGTCTTTCGACAGATAGTTGACATACCAATGGGTACACATTTACTCCTCCCATTGCATATTTATTATATATTGTTATGAAAAAGTTTTGACAAAAATTCAGAAAGACCCTTCAAAACAGGATTTAGTGAACACGTTTATTAATACTTTGATATATTTGGATAATGTTTTAAGCTTTAAATAATCCAGATTTTCAAAAATTTGCAAAAAAAATTATCCTAAAGAATTACCTTAAATAAATATAATATCAGTGATGATCGTACTCCCTTTTTAGATTTGGATTTAAAAATTAACAGGGTGGTTTATGCACTATAATTTATGATAAAAGGAATAATTTCTTTTTCTGTAATCAACTTTCCATTTCTTGATAGGCACGTGGCTTCAACTCCTTCGTATGAGGTTTATATTTCTCAACTAGTTCGGGTTGCCCGTGTTTGTATCAAAGTTTTTTACTTAAATGATCCTAACCTACATCTTACTGGTAGACTTATGTAGCAGGGATACATGATAACAAGCTTCTCAAGTCTTACAAAATTTAATAATCGATATAAAGATTAAATTCAAAAATACGACTGCAAATGTAGAATTTTTATATGACAGGGAATATCACATCTCACGTTCCATGGAAACATTACATATAAAGCATACAAATTTAAAAATGATCCCTTGAATCTCACTGTTCCGTCAAACAAGGGGAAAAGTTCGACGTTGTAGTCAAGAATTCAACCTGGTTTTTGTTGGGACAGATATTAATAAGCTGATGGCATCCTTAAACAAATATATTTTAATTATATGGTATGGTATCCATCTTGTCTTTCTTCACGTTTATTGACAACACAGTATTAAATCGTTAGTCATACTTACTGTTTATGTGATGACATCTCATGTTGATATTATATAATCAGGAATTTCGCCCAGAGCTTGCTTTCATTAACTGCATGCGAGCATTTATAAAAGATATATCTTCTCTTTGTACGTTTTTTTGTTTAGTTTATGTATTGCAATTAAGGTACTCTCAAGTCGGTTTGGGTGACTTTCTGTTACTTTTTATAGTTCGTCGATTACTACTTTTTTCCTTTGACCACACGTGGCGGAGGGTTGGGTACCCACTACACTAGTTTAACCCCAACACATGTCTCATATTTTTTTGAAAATTTTGAATTATTTAAAGTAAAACATTATCCAAATATCTTTAAATACTATTAAACTTGTCCACTCAATTCTGTTTTGAAGGGTCTTTCTCATTTTTTGTCAAAACTTAGATTCATAACAATATAAAAAAAAATCTGCAGTGAGAGGAGCGCAGTTTGTGCCTATTGGTATACCAACTATCTGTCGAAAGACCGTATTGCCAGATCGTACATAGATTTTATCAAGCAGAAATTCGACCGCTGCTATCATGTCAGATGATGTCCAACAAGTATATTTATTTTTGCTAAAAATGGAATTATATTTGCAGCATATGTAAGAACAACCAGACTTTTTGAAAGACCTGTTGATTAGATATGAAACATTTTCTTTGATAAGCATGTGTGGTAAAGTGGAAGAAAAAGTAGAAAAATCATAATTGACTATTATAAACCTTTACGGCCCTTTTCTCCCTCAGGAGAACAGGAATTAAGTCATAGAGACCTCTAGATTTGTAAATTCTTTCTGTTTTTTCGTGGTTGGAGTGCAGTCTCTCTAACATTTAGCCCATATAATTTCATTCTCATATAAACATATGGAATGATTTGTTTTTAGGAAAGACGAAAATCGGGACCTGAAAGCAAGCTTGCCAGAATCCCAGAGGATGATGAACACGGCGACCCTACACTTGTCAGGACAGGCAGGTATAATATACAGTGAGACTAAACATTACAAACCATACTCAGAATAAAAACAATAATTTAACTACTTATACCTTCACATATCGGACGTTTGGGAATTAGTCCGTGGGCTAGATAGGTCCACCGTGCACCCCCACCCCCCCCAGGACTCATTCTCAGCAACTTTTTTTATTCGTTTTTATACCCTTTTTCATATTTTTAATGTTAACAAGCATAATATTGGGATGCTTTTAGGTTTTACTGTGTATTTTGTACCCCATCATGTTATTTTTGCCTATTTTCGTTTCACAGGTAATTTAAAGTTTACGTACATTTTATGACATGTAAACATACATAAAACCATATAAATAAGGTACTGTTGGAAAGAAAAATGTATAAGCTTTTCTAAACATGTCATCTTTTTAAGTTTTATTGATTATCAAAAAAGTTATAGCAAAAATTCTAGCCCTTCAATTTCCGGAAAACTTTAATATTTTGCCTTTCAACTATTATACTGAAGTTTGTATGAAGTTTTGATTTAAAACTTTTATAAAATTTAATCAATTATAGAAGTTTACTAAATTTTATTACCCCAATGTTGTTTATTTCTGTTCTTTTGATACCAAAAATCATGAAAAACCAGGATTTTGAAAATTTCAGATTTTTTCAGTTTTTCTCCATTTTCGTAATG